>CM076582.1:812825442-812993839 GCA_034641835.2 Pinus albicaulis
TTCCTTGTTCTGACATTAATTGGTTCTAGTCTATTTATGCTATTTAGAAGTGATTTTTGACTTATGATTTTTTGCAATATGAAATTAATGATTTGCTCAATTTTTGGATTAATGAAATTTCCTTAATGACCTTACTAATTTATGAGTGTATTAGAATTGGAAGTGAACAGTTGGCACAGGTTCAGGGGGAGCATTACCTATGCTTCTAATAACGAGTTGTTGGCATTATGGTTGCTTGATTATTCCTTGTTACATAATTTATCTTCTATTAGTGTTGTTGTTGAAGATATTCATGTTGCTAATTTTTTTGACTAATGACTATATGTTCCATCATGCTATATTGTTTTCATGATGCATGGGTTGCTTACGTTGAACTATTTTGAGCCACACATTTTCTATGATTTTTTTGATCAGATTTGTTCTGATAAAAGACTCTCTTTATCTTTAGATTTGGAGTTGATGCATGTATATGGCACATATGATATGTTAGGGATTGCTTTTCTTCTTTTTTAAAAGAACTTGTAGACCTTGCTATGATTATTTAATGATGATGTTGTTTTCATGGATGATTCCTATGGTGCTTACACAGGCTACATGTACATGATATGATGCAAATGGTTTTGTGAAGACATAGTTATTGATATTTTACTACTATATCTATTGAATGATACTTGGAGACATGGCATATTTAATCTCATATTTATGTTGTTGAAGGATGATGCTTCATTTCCATATCTTATCATGATGATATGATTTGTTCTCACATATGTTGTTGACGCATGAAAATATATGTTGCTTTGATGAACATGAATTGAGGTTATTCCTACAAAGGGAAATATCAAGTTGACATTAATGAAGTCAAGAGGATGAGCTCATAGCCGATCTCTATGGAAAAATCTTATGATGTTGATGATGCATACTTGTTCATAGGTTGATGATATTGAAAATGTACATGCTTTTGTTCATAGATGCTTATGGTGGATATCCTACATTATGGTTTTTTATCACTATCATGGTCTTATCATAGGCCTTGGCTATAAATTTCATTATGTGTATTGATGTAAAGTAATATTTGGATAAATCATAGAGTCATGTAATTGTTTATATATCTTGAGAAGATTCAGAATGTTCTCAGGGGGAGCATGCTGAGTATAGAGTGTAGATCAGATCTATAGTTCTCATATCTACAAAGAGGGAGAGAATAATTCTCTCAGCATTGGTTGGCCCTTTTCCCTTGATTTCAAAGGGGGAGAGTAACTTGATGTTTGAAAATATTGGTTTTTAGATTGATGTGTTTTATAGGTATTTATAGGTTATGGTGACCAAACACCAAAGTGGTTTCCATCAAGTCTAAAGGGGGAGATTGTTGGAATTGTTACAAATGTGTTGTCCTTCATGAAAACCTATCTGATGTGTTTTCCATGATGAAGATGTCAACATGAATGATAATAGGACTAGTCTACAAAATAGTACACATGAAATGGAGAGTTTTGACAAAGGCATAGCAGTTTAGAAATAAATGGATAATGAAGGTGATGTTTTGAGAAATACATGTGAGACATGTGAAGCAAAGCTGCATACACAGGCGAGATTGGAGAAGAGAAACCACCTATAGTTTCTTGAACACGGTAGTATAAATACTAGGGGTCTTTACCATGGTATTGGCACATATTGATGAGTGTGGAAAAAGTTATTTGATCCCATCAATGAATACTATCAACATAAGAATGGTTTTGACCCATGGTATTGACTAAGACCTATGCTATATAAGAAGATTGAGATAAAAGTGATTAGAGTGCAAGTAATGGGCTACTGATGAATTTTTTGATCTAAAATTAAGTATGCAACCACGAGTATGATGATTAATAATATACAATAGATATGAAATGACTATACACTAATAATCCACTTATGGGTTGACTTGATTTCTGATGATAATGTTTTGACATGTGTTTATTACCTCATATGCGAATATATGGGTTTCCCTGAATTTCTATTGTGCAACAAAGTTATGAGTCACTAAGAGTAGATCTGTACGCAATTTTTATTCAGACAAGGCACATACATATGTGAATTAGATGATGGTAAGTTGCATATCATTTCTACTGAATGGGAAGATATCTATGTGGGGATGATTCCTGAAAATGTGTATACACATGGAAGTGTTTTGTGGGAAGCACTTATATATGTTAGGGTTTTTCTGAATATTTATTCTAATCATTATTGTTGTGTTTGTTGTTGTCCTTCAATGAAGTATTACATGATGATCTCAGTTTGACAGTGATGATTGAATTTGAATTAATTGTGGATTGATACGTTGAATAGTAATGATGATGATATGTGTAAGTGGTTCAAATATCTGTGATGGATCTATGATTATTTCATATTGACTCAGTGGTTTAGTGTGTAACTTAGTGTTTATTTTCAGCATGATAATGATTCAGTTTCTATCTTCAATATATTGAGATCTATAAGCAGGTATGCTTCATGAAAAGTGTGTATATACACTAATATACTTAAGAAAAATAGTGTATATATTTCGACATATGGTTAATCAGGGTTTTCCATGACACAATGTAGTTTCTGTGATAGTATGTGGATTGGTGTTCTGGTAAATGGATTTATTGTGATCTAATGGATTTGGTTGTTTGAGAATAAGTTGATTGATTTGGGTCTCAGTTAATACAATGATTAATTTGGTTCAGTGAGTTGATACATTGACTGGTTTTAGTTTTTATTTGGTATTGGGCTTAAAATATGGTAGTGGGTCCAATCTAAAAAATTGATGAAAGGTGGCCTATAGGTCGTAATGTTTTCATCTGGTGGATCTAGTATGAAAATGATGAAACTTGGTCCATGGTGGTGTTGAGGGTTGGATCATTCATTGAGGGGGTCGAAGCTCCCTTCTAGTATTTATAGTTATTTACAGGCTATGGTGAACAAACACCAAAGTGGTTTCCATCAAGTCCAAAGAGGGAAATTGTAGGAATTATGACAAATGTGTTGTCCTTCATGGAAACCTATCTGATGTGTTTTACTTGATTAAAACCTACTTTATGAGGATGTTGAAATGAATGATAACAAGATTAGTCTACAAGATAATACACATGCAACAAAGAGTTTAGACAAAGGCATAGTAGTTCAGAAATAGAGGAATAATGAAGGTGATGTTTTGAGAAATAAATGTAGGTTTTGCGAAGCAAAGCTGTGTACATACGTGGGTATGGAGAAGAGAAATAGTGTCCATTTTCCACACCATGGTATTATAAATACCGGGGGTATTTAACATGGTATTGGACCATAGTAATGAGTCCGGAAATAGTTGTTTGATCCCATCAAGGAATACCATCAACATTAGTATCGTTTTGACTCATGGTATTAAATAAGGCCTAAGACATATAACAAGATGGAGATCAAAGTGATTAGAGTGAAAGTAATGGGCTATTGATGAATTGTTAGATATGAAATTAAGTATGAACCTATGTGTATGATGATGAATCATATCCAATAGATTTGAAATGACTATACACTAATAATATGCTTATGGTTTGATTTCATTTGTGATGACAATGTTTTGACGTTTGTTTATTACCTTTTATGCCAATAGATGGGTTTGCCTGAAGTTCTGTTGTGCAAAAAAGTTATGAGTCAATAATTAGAGATATGTACGCATTTTTTATTCACGAGGTGCATGCATACGAGGATCAGATGATGGTAAGTTGTGTATCATTTCTGCATAATGGACAGATCCTTACGCGGGGATGATTCCTAAAAATCGTGTATACATGTGGAATTGTTTTGTGGGAAGCACATATAAATGTTATGATTTTGTTGAATAATTAGTCTAATCATTATTGTTGTGTCTCTTTTTGTCTTTCAATGAATTCTTACATGATGATCTCGGTTTAACAGTGATGATTGAAGTTTAATTGATTGTGGATTGATATGTTGAATGGTAATGATGATGCTGTCTAAAAGTGGTTCTAAGATATGTGATGGTTCTATGATTATTTCAAAATGACTCAGTGGTTCAATGTTTAACTCGGTGTTTATTTAATAATGACAATGATTTAGTTTATGTCTTTAATATATTGAGATTTTTACTCATGTATGCTTTATGAAAAGTGTGTATATACACAAACTTACTTAAGAAAAATAGTGCATATATATTCAATATATGGTTTATCATGGTTTGCAGTGACAAAAACTGGTTTCTGTGATGGATAATATGTGGATTGGTATTCTGGTAAATGGATTTATTATGATTTAACTCATTTGGTTGTTTGAGAATAAGTTGATTAATTTAGGTCTCATTTGGTACAATGATTAAGTTGGTTCAGTGAATTGATACAATGATTGGTTTTAGTTTTTTTTTTATATTGGGCTTAAAATATGGCAGCCTAGTTCAATTTGAAAATTTAATGAAATGTGGCATATAGGTTGTAATTTTTTGATCAATTGATCCAATATGAAAATTATGAAACGTGGTCCACTATGGTGCTAAGGGTTGGAGCACTAAATGAGGGAGTCTAAGCTCCCTTCTAGTATTTACAGGTATTTACAGGTTATGGTGACCAAACACCAAAGAGGATGCCATCAAGTCCAAATGGGGAGATTGTAGGAATTATGAAAAATGTGGTGTCTTTCATGGCAACCTATTTGATTTATTTTCCTTGATGAAAACAGACTTGATGAAGATGTCAACATGAATGATAATAGGATGAGTCTACAATATAGTACACATGAAACAGAGGGTTGCCAAAAAGGAATAGAAATTCAGAAATAAAGGAATAATGAAGGTGATGTTTTGAGAAATACATGCAAGTTCTGTGAAGAAAATATGTGCACATACACAAGTATGGAGAAGAGAGAGCACGTCCAGTTTCATGGTTTTCTAGATACCAAGGGTCTTTACCATGGTATCGGCCCATAATAATGAGTACGTAAATGGTTATATTATCCCATCAAGGAATATCGTCGACATTGGTATGGTTTTGACCCATGGTATTGACTAGTGCCTAAGCTATATAAGAATATGGAGATAAAAGTGATTAGAGTGCAAGTAATGGGATATTGATGAATTGTTTGATCTCAAATTAAGTATGCACTCAGGAAGTATGATGATGAATAATATCCAATAGATCTAAAATGACTATACATGGATAATATTCTTATGGGTTGATTTGATATGTGATGACAATGTTTTGACGTGTCTTTATTACCTTGTATGCCAATGTATGGTTTGTCTGAAGTTTTGTTGCGCAATAAAGTTATGATTCAATAACTATAGGTCTATACACAATTTGTTTCATAAAAGTTTCATACATATGTGGATCAGGTGATGGTAACTTGTGTATCATTTTGCAGAATGGACAGATCTTTATGTGGGGATAATTCATGAAAATCACGTATACACGTGGAAGTGTTTTGTGGGAAGTGTGTATATATGTTAGGGTTTTGTTGAATATTTAGTCTAATCATTCTTCTTGTGTTTTTTTTTCTCTTTCAATGAAGTATGACATGATTATCTTCGTTTAACAATGATGATTAACGTTGAATTGATTGTGGATTGATATATTGAATAGTAATGATGATGTTATTTCTAAGAGATCAAAGATGTGTGATGGTTCTATGATTACTTAATAATGACTCAGTGGTTCAGTGTGTAATGTATTATTTATTTCAGAATGACGGTGATTCAATTTTAGTCTTGAATATATTGATATTTGTATGCACGTATTCTTCATGAAAAGTGTGTTTATACATGGATATATTTTAGAAAAATAATGTATATATTTCAATATATGGTTGATTAGAGTTTTCATTGACAAAATCCAGTTTCTGTGATGGATAGTATGTGGATTGATATTCTGATAAATGGATTTATTATGATCTAACTGATTTGGTTGTTTGAGAAGAAGTTGATTGATTTGGGTCTCATTTGGTACATTGATTAAGTTGGTTCAGTGAGTTGATGCAATGATTGGTTTTACTTTTTTATTCGATATTCAGCTTAAAATATTGTATCGAGTTCAATCTGAATATTTGATGAAATGTGACGTATAGGTTGTAATGTTTTGATTTGGTAGATCGAGTGTGGAAATCATGAAATTTGGTCCACGGTGGTGCTGAGGGTTGGAGCATTTAGTGAGGGAGTCGAAGCTTCCTTCTAGTATTTACAGGTATTTATAGGTTATGGTGACCAAACACCAAATTGGTCGTCATTAAGTCCAAAGGGGCAGATTGTAGGAATTATGACAAATGTGTTGTCCTTCATGGCAACCTATCTTATGTGTTTTCCTTGATGAAAACCTAGTTGAAGAAGATGTCAACATGAATGATAACAGGATGAGTCAACAAGATAGTGCACATGCAACAAAGAGTTTGGAAAAAGGCGTAGTAGTTATGAAATAGAGGAATAATGAAGGTGATGTTTTGAGAAATACATGTGGATTCTATGAATCAAATCTACGTACATATGTGGGTATGGAGAAGAGAAAGCGCGTCCAGTTTCCGAACCATGGTAATTTAAATACCAGTGGTATTTACCAAATCGATGCGCACTCCCAATGATAGATGATTTTCCTGATCAACTGAAAGAAGAAATTTTTTTTACTAAGTTAGGTTTATGAAGTGGATATCATCAAGTAATAATTGGAGAAAGTGATATATGGAAGACTTCATTCAAAACCAAACAAGGACTTTTCGAGTGGTTGGTTATGAAATTTGGTTTGTGTAATGCACCAGAAAGTTTCATGTGTGTTATGGATAATGTTTTGCGTCCATTTCTTGATGAATTTGTGATTATGAGTTTAGATGCTATACTAATTATCAGAAAAACAACAGAAGAACATGTATTGCATGTGACTAGGGTGCTTGATAATTTTAAGAAAGAGAAATTATTTCTTAAGATGTCTAAGTGTGAGTTTGGAAAGACTTCTTTGGTTTATTTGGAACACATTGTAGGAGGAGGCGAGTTGAGAATTGATCCTTATAAAGTGGAAGCCATTGTGAATTGGCTCACTCCCAAAATAGTAACTGAGGTAAGAAGTTTCTTACGTGCAGCTTGGCATTGGAGAAAGTTTATTCCTAAATTTTCTGCCATAGAAGCTCCTATGCATGAAGTGACAAGTCTGAAGAAAGACTTCCAATGGGGAGGCAAACAACAACAAGATTTCAAAGCTTTAAAATAAAAGATCATTTCAACTCCATTTATTGCATTACTAAATTTGAGATAGTCATTCGAGATACAAAATGATGCTAATGATTATACCATGGGCGCAGTTCTTTTGCAGCATGGTAAGCTTATCGTTTTTCATTCTGAAACATTATATGGTGCTATAAATAATTATCCTACATATGAAAAAGAGTTGTATGCATTGGTACAAAGAGTCAAGAAGTGGAAACACTACTTGATGGATAAAGATATGATTATACATACCAATCACCAACCATTACAGTACTTGCAGTCACAAAAACAATTGCAGCAATCACGACATTTGAGATGGATGGGTTTCCTTCAAAAATTTCACTTGGTTATAAGGTACGAGAAAGTTATTTTCAATAAATTTGTTGATATGCTTCCAAGGAAACTTATAAGTTCTTCTACTTTAATCAAAAATTATTTTATTGTACATGAGAGTTACATAGAACAATATGCACATGATGTTGATTTTCAACATGTGTATCCTAGTTTGAGTGGAGGGAATAAAGCTGAGGAAAATGATTATCACATGCATAAAAAAAATTTGTTTCATTTGGGCAAGCTGTGTATACAACAAGGAGAGAGGCTAAGTGTCATGAGAGAGGCTCATTCATATCTTATTGCTGGGCACTTTGGGGTAAGAAAACAATGGCACATCTACAGAGGTATTGCTATTGGCTTCACATGATAGATAGTGTGTGACGTTTTATAAGAGGTTGTTCTATGTGTGCAACAAGCAAGCCTAGAAATAGGAAGCTTGGGTTGTACACATCACTACTGGTACCATCAAGGTCATGGGAGAGTGTCTCCATGGAATTTGTTGTAGGTCTACCTATGTCAAGAAAACAACATGATTATATTTATGTATTTGTGGATAGATTTAGTAAAATGTTTATACTTATGCCATGTAAGAAAACCATTGTTGCTGAACAAACTGTTGAACTTTATTTTCAACATGTATGGGTTCATTACGGATTGCCTAATTCTATTGTTAGTGACAGGGATTTGAAGTTCATTGGGAATTTTTGGTCCAATATTTGGAAGATGATGGAAAAAAAGTTGAAGAAGAGTATTTCTTTTCATCCACAAACTGATGGCCAAATCGAGGTGGTGAACATAACCGTTGTGCATCTATTGAGAGGATATTGCAGCAAACATCCCAAGTTGTGGGATGATAAATTGCATTACATTCAGCATGCTTAAAACCGGGATAAGCACTCTTCTACAAATACATCACCTTTTGAAGTATGCTTTGGGTATTTGCAAAAATCGTCATTAGACTTCATCTTTTAGAAGGATGTTGCAATTGATGGGCATAGTGATATTGACAAGGCTCAAAATTTCACTATGCCCATCAATATCACTATGCCCATCAATTGATGGGCATAGTGATATTGACAAGGCTCACTTTTAGAAGGATGTTGCAATTGATGGGCATAGTGATATTGACAAGGCTCAAAATTTCATTGAGAAAGTTAAGATTATACATCAACAAATTCAAGAAAAACTTGAGAAGAGACAAAGAAATACAAGGGGAGGCATGCCAAACATAGATTTGATCACAAGTTTCAAGAAGGAGATGAGGTATGGTTGCAAATACACAAATAAAGGATGGAAGGAGAAGGTAAAAAGCTCAAACTTTTTCACTATGGTCCATTCAAAATCATAAAGAAAGTTGGTAACAATGTATTTAAACTTGACTTTCCTTCATATATGCAAGTGTATTTAGTTGTTAATGTTGAAAACTTACATTCATAGGGGCCACCTTTTATCGATGATCAAGGAGGTGATGTTCAACTACCTTCTATTGAATATATATTTCCATAATTTCTAGATGAGATCAAGGAAGATACGATTCTTGGCATGAGGACAAGAGCATCCAAGAGGGGAAATGTTGACTACCTTCGAGTTGGGCTCAAAGGCAGTGAGCCAAGCAAGACAAAGTGGATGGAAGTTGGAAAGGTGAGGGAGTTGTACCCTCATCTAATGAACATGTAATCAAGTATTTTGGGGCCCAAAATCTTCTCAATGGGGAGGTGTGATCAGGAGTTCATAAATTTTTCTCAAAATTGAAAGTGCTCAAAACTATTCCAAACTGGAGCAATCGGGTAGATCTCATCTTCCTGACTCCGACACCATGAATGGTTTGAAAAACCGATGTCGTATGAGGGAGATATCACGTTCTGATCAATTTCCCAAACAACTAAAATTGCGATAGGTTTGACTAGGATGCCTAGTAAGCATGCAGAGGTATAGTTAGCAAAAATGGAAATATTCCTAAGAATATTCCATTTTCCAAGCTTGTAATATTTTTCCAAGTGGGGAATTCTCACTCTCTGTGGATTTCACGTTATATATTTGGGGCTAATGAATGGTTGACACGTGGCCTACCCTAAGGCTGCCACGTGTCCCATGTATGGTTGATCAAAATTTTGTTGAGGTCTAGGGGGTCCGACCCCATGACCTCCAACATGTGCATATAACTCTCCACCAACTCCGCTATACATGTGACTTAACAAGTATAGGACTTCACATCTATTTAAATTTTACATTGTTAGCACTTGCGGGGGGGATGCCCGGCGGTCCCAACCCACTAGTGCCCCCAACCCGCCAGCGGCCCCATGGAAAGTGGTCGCATGCTACAATAAACCATGATGTCTAAAATTTTGACATCACTACCAAACCATTAAACATTCCGTGTGCCATGACATGTGATAAATCTGTGGGTTAGAAGCCAACGGTTACGGTTTGGATAACTCTAGCGCTAACGTTAACACTACCACAGTTTTCAGAGTGGGTTACACTCCAAATTAATGTTATCCATGTGGTTTCAAGGGTTGGCATGTGGCCACCCCCTCCCCAAAACATTTAATATTATAATTTAACTTGGTAGAGAATGAGTGCGCCACTAAAATTTGGAGGTTTTGCTAATTTTAACTGCAGTTATGTGTAGTTCTCCACATTTAGTGGAGGATTTTCAGGTGTCATTGGGAAAAAGGCTAGGAGGGTAAATTTTCAACAAATTTGGGTGAAACAAGGATCTGCCTAGACTAATTTGAGCATTATGGAGCCATTGGTTCAAATAAAATAACCATTGGAGGCTTGTAAACACATGTATTTGCAAAATTTTGAGCATAATGAAAGATGGACATGCCATTGGGAGCTGGACCAGCACATGTAGCCTAGGAGGGGTGAATTGCTTCATTATACCTACTATGTAAATATTATTTGTGGTTTTATTTCTTTATTATGCATTGTTTTTCAGTGTTATTTAGGCTTAATTTCATGCTTATAATTCACAAATTCATCTACGTTTCATTGTTAAATTCCTCAATGCTTAAGAAACAAAATGGAGACAAATATCTGCATATTTATTAACTGAAAAAACAGTTAGCACAACAAAAATAATATATTCCTTTCAAATCATGTAAAAAGTGGAATTTGACGCTAGTTTAAAAAACATTAACATAAAATATCAAATTCTCTTCTATGTTTATTAATTATGTCTCTACCTTTTCCCAAAACTTTTGCTCGAGCACTATTTGAAAGAATAACCTTACCATTTTATTTTTCCTAAGAGACTCAATATTATCTCCAGTGATGTGATGAAAGCATTCGTTTTCTATGTACAATTCATCTTCATTTTCAAATGAGTAGAGAGGAAGGCTACATCTTATATGTTCTTATTCATTCTTCTTATTAAGAGGAATTTTGGTGGATCCATATTATTTATTGATTTTGTCATCAATATCCTTGTATAATTACTTTCCACATTGTTTATTGCGATTCATTTATTTGTTCCTGCATTATTTTTCTACATGCCCAAACATGCTACATGCATAACATCTTATATGACCAAAAAAAGGAGTAGAGGAATCATAATATTTTTTTCTCATGTTCCTTCTATTGTAGCAAAAGCTTTGTGACCAAATATGTTGCAAGAAAAAAAATATCCCTTTAAGAATCTAGAGTACCTGGGAGATGATGATCTTTCAATGGAGAGACTATTCTCTTGATACCCAAACAATATTTTATGCAATTGGCTGCAATTTTTCCATAATTACGACAGAGAAAGCATTCAAAATTATTTCTATCGACACTTCTATAGTAAAGAGAAAATGGTTTCATTTAAGTATTCATGACCCTTGGTTGTTGATTAGGTTGGCTTATTATCCCTTTGTTAAATACTTCAGATTTTGCATTGTTATTCTTTCAATTCTTAGCACTAGCTTTTGTACTAGATTCTTCTTTAAAAGTTTCATGGAAACCAAGAACGTTTTTAATGGCAGGAGACCTTGGAAATCTGTGAATACTATCAAAAATCTTAGTACTATCATGAAATATCAAATTTTTATCATTTTATTCTAATCTACCTTTTCTAATTTTCACCTCAACCTGCATCCTTTGATATTGCTTTTATTTTTCTAGATACTTCTTCTTCATACATTCTTCAACCCTCTTCCTTATACTCGCCCTTTTAATTTGAGAATCTCTTCTTTCAACCCATTTTATTGTTCTACAAATGCTTGGAGTACTTCTTCATTCTTCTTATTTGTCTTTTCATGATATTCTCTTAGAGAGACGATCTCAACTTCAATACCTTCACAATATTGTTTATATTTTACAACAAAATTTAATGATTTAACAAGATCCTTGTTATCATATGCCTACAAGTTATCTTTAAGATTAATAATATTTTACAAATAGATATCAAGTTTTGTTTAGAGATCAAAAATCTCTTCTAACCTATCGTCTTTAGTGACTCGATCTAGCAACATAAGAGATGTTTTACCATCATGTTCATTTTTTGATGCATTGTTAGGGATAGGATTCCATGGTAGTTTCCCTAATGAGAAATATTCATTTGGAATTTATTCATGGATTTATTGTATCTTATACCGAACTTGATTTGCAGTTGTATAATTCATAACTTTATTTAATGTTGAATCAATTATGCTAAAGAATATTTCACTCAATGTCTTACTATTACTTTACACTTATTCATCTGATGGAGGAATCATGTTGTAGCCATTGCATACTAGACACCAAATATCAAGGTTCATTGTATTAGAATTCATATTTTTTTTCCATTGTTTATAATTGTCTTTTATTAGCATAGGCACATATGCATTTACCATTGTCTTTGACTTGCCTTTATCTTCTGCTTCTAGAGGCATCATTGTTTAATATATTTCTCTTTAGAGTGCTTACTTTCACTTTTACGCATGAGTGCAAGTTAAGTTGTTTCACTGAAATCACCACTATCATCATTATTGCATAGATAAGGAAATGGACCATGATTAGAAAAAAAACAATACCTGATAATTCTTTGTTACCATCTTCTTCATTCTTGATCAATCAAAAGAGGGGTACTCCCAAAACTGAATATTTGCTAATATCTATAACTTTCAATACATATGATATATCAGTATCACTACCACTATATTTTTATTACTTTATTTTAGCTATCTTTTTCTTTCCCATCATCTTGACAAGTCTCCTTCAAGTGATCAAGCTGTTAGAAAATTATATATTATAGAGAAATGCAACACATAAAATATGCGGAAAATACAAGCACACAAAACACATAAAAACAAGAGAGACACAGATATACATGGTTCACCCAGTTTGGGCTACGTCCACCTCGAACAACCAGTCCTTATTTTCTATTATCCAGCAAAATGAAGAGACACAACCTACAACAGATTTGTTATTATATCCTTTGTTCTCTCTCACAGTCTCCCTCTCAGTTTCTCGCTCCGAGAATACACATAAAATGCACAGCCGCAATACAATACCCTCATAAAAGCGAGGGGTTTCCTTCTAGGAAAGAAAACCCTAAAATAAACATAAATTCTACCGTCAAATGATTTTCCTAGTGAACGGCCCAGATTGACTAGAAATTATTACACTTTTACAAGGAAATTTTACATCTGTTTTTAGCTTCGGGGGCGCTGCCCCCAAAACCCCCCACCAGTGGGGGGCTGCATAAAGTCGCTGCCACGCCCCCTAGACCCCCCACGACAGTGATTAATTTACAGGCGGCGTTGCTGCCCCATTTAAGGTATAGGGGTCCAATGCTATGATACAAAGTAAACAAGATAACTAGGCTCCACACCCAACAATCTCCCACTTGGAGACTGATTGTAGCAACTCCACTACTGCTTCATTTGTTGGAAAATGACTCCTCTCTGGACCTGGTTGTTTCTCATCTTCATCGTCATCCTTGAAGACCAATTGAAACTGAGCACGTTCTCAGTTTCTCCCTAGTTACAACTTTTGTTAGCATATCTGCAGGATTCTGGCTAGTGTATATCTTTTCCAGCTTCAAATTTCCATCTTCCAATACTGACCGTATTAAATGGTACTTGAGATGTATGTGTTTAGTCTTGGAATGAAATGCTGAGTTCTTTGCAAGATGAATGGAACTTTGGCTATCACTGTATAATGTGCCCATATCATGCTTCTTACCCAATTCACCCATAAACCTTTGTAACCAAATCATTTCTTTACTAGCCTCTGTAGCAGCAACATACTCTGCTTCTGTTGTTGAAAGTGCAACAACACTTTGGATTTTTGAAACCCAGCTGATAGTTGTTCCACCTACAATAAATACATATCTTGTAGTGCTCCTCCCGTTATCTCTGTCACCTGCCATATCTACATCAACATATCCCTGTAGAGCAATGTTTGAACCACCAAAGCATAATTCTTGATTTGTGGTACCTCTGAAATATCTGAGAATCCACTTTACTTCCATCCAATGTTCTTTTCCTGGATTGTTCATGTACCTGCTTACAACTCCCACTGCATGTGCAATATCAGGCCTTGTGTAGACCATTACATACATTAAGCTTCCAATTGCTGATGCATATGGAACTTTAGACATATATTCTATTTCTTCGTGGGTCTTGGGGAAAATCTCCTTACTAAGTTTGAAATGGCTAGCAAAAGGTGTACTAACTGGTTTTGCATTCTTCATATTAAATCTTTTCAACACCTTTTCTATGTACTCATTCTCAGACAGTGTTAATTTGCGATTTTTCCTGTCTCTAGTTATTCTCATACCAAGGACTTGTTTTGCAGCTCCCAAAACCTTAATTGCAAATGAATTTGCCAATTTTTGTTTGAGAACATTTATTTCCTGAATGTTAGACCCTGCAACAAGCATATCATCTACATACAATAATAATATAATATTGCTACCATCATTTTGCCTTTTTAGATAAACACAATGATCAGAGTGACATCTAGTATAACCTTGTTCAGATATAAACTTTTCAAATTTTAGATACCACTGCTTTGGAGCCTGTTTTAAGCCATACAAGCTCTTATTTAACCTGCACACCAATTTTTCTTTCCCTTCGACCTCATATCCTTCTGGTTGCTGCATGTATATCTCTTCCTCCGAATCTCCATGGAGAAATGTTGTCTTTACATCTAACTGTTCAAGATGTAAATCTTCTGCTGCTACAAGACTTAAGATAGTTCTGATTGAATTCATCTTCACAACAAGAGAAAATATTTCATCAAAATCAATACCTTTCTTCTGTGCAAACCCCTTCACCACAAGTCTAGCTTTGTACCTCTGTTTTCCTCCATATTCTTCCTTCAACCTGTAAACCCATTTATTCTGCAATGTAGTGTTACCTGCAGGCAATCTGACTAAGTCCCAAGTCTGGTTATGCACTAAGGAGTCCATCTCTTCTTCCATGGCTAGCTCCCACTTCTTCCTGCTCTCAACCTGCATTGCTTATTCATAACATTCAGGTTCACCAGAATCAGTCAACAATAAATAATATAATGATGGAGAGTATCGTTCAGGGGGTCTACTTATCCTGGTAGATATTCTAACACCACTTTCAGGTGTTTAAGGTGCATGTTGTTGTTGTGGTGGTTTCTGTTGTTGTGGCTCTTGATTATTATTATTTTAAGGCACCTTTACCTTTTCTGTGATCTCATCAAGAACTGTGTATTCTTTGTTTTCTTTTTCTTGTTTCTTTTCGTGTAACTAATTCTTATACAAGACCTTTTCATTGAATATTACACTCTTCTCCTAATGATTTTGTGATTTTCATAATCATATAAGCAATAACCAAAATCATTAACACCATATCCAATAAAGGTACATTTATTTGATTTTGCCTCAAGCTTTGTTCTATTTTCTTTATTAATATGGACAAAGGCCTCACAACCAAAAGGCTTTAAAAAAGAGTAGTTTACCTTTTTACCTGTCCATGCTTCCTCTGGAATACCACCATCCAAGGAACTTGAAGACCCTCTGTTTATTAGATAAACAGCAGTATCTACAGCATCTGCCCAAAATTGTAAAGGCAATCCTGCATGCAATCTCATGCACCTTGCACGCTCCATGATTGTTCTGTTCATCCTTTCTGACACACCATTTTCTTGTGGTGTTCTTGGAACTATCTTCTCTCTACGAATTCCATGCTCTAAATAGTACCTATCAAACTCTTTGCTGAAATATTCACCTCCATTGTCTGATCTGAGACACTTCAACTTCTTTCCTGGCTCAATCTCAACCAAGGCTTTCCATTTCTTGAAAGTATCAAATACATCAGATTTATTTTGAATACAATAAATCTAGGTTTTTCTAGTTGCATCATCAATAAAAGTAACATAATAGCGAGAGCCAATGAGAGATGATACCTGAGCAGGTCCCATACATCTGTATGCACAAGCTCTAATTTTTCTCTCTTCTTTTCTTTCCCAACTTTGAGAAATCTCACTCTCTTATGTTTTCCATAAATGAAATTGTCACAGAAATCCAAATCAACATTCTTCAAACCTGGCAACAAATTTCTTCAGTGAAGAATCTTCATCCCCTTCTCACTCATGTGTCTGAGCCTATGATTCCATAATGCTGCATCTGCTCCTTTGGAAGTTAAAGCATTAACAGAGTTAGAAATACCATTGCATAAATACAATGTACCAACCTTTTCACCTTTTTCTATTACCAGGGCTCCTTTGGTGACCTTCCAAGCTTTATCTGTGAAATTTGTAACACAACCTTCACCACCTAACGGCCCTGTTGAAATCAGATTTTTCTTTAGATTTGGAACATGCCTTACCTCCTTTAATAGCCATTGGTTTCCATTCTGCTATTTTACAAGAACCTTACCCATTCCAACAATTTTACAGGGTTTGTCATCACCCAAACGAACTTGTCCAAAATCTCCTTGAACATAGTCATGAAAATATTTCTTGTCAGGTGTGGCATGGAATGAAGCCCCTGAATCTAAAACCCAAGAATCAGTAACATTTTCGAAAGAAAGAATCAAAGCATCTTGTAACACATCACCTGTCACATTTTCTTCATGATTGTTTTCTTGTTGTGTGTCTCCTTCTTTTCCCTTCCAAGATATACAGTATTTCTTTAGGTGTCCTTTCTTTTCGCATTTCTATCACACTATCCTCGATCTGGACTTGGACCTGCGTTTCCTTGATTTAATACGATATCCTGAGCTCTTTCCTCTTTCCATTCTCCTTCCCCTAGACTCTGCACTCAAAGCATTACCCGATGTCTCACCGGATCTTTTTCGTCGGATTTCCTCACTAAGGATAGCACCAACAACATCATCAAACTTTAAAGTACTAGATCCAGAGACAAAGTTACTAATGGCCATTACTAAACCATTCCAACTCTTTGGAAATGAGCACAAGAATAACAAAGCTCTAACCTCATCATCAAATTTTACCCCTACAGAATGTAACTAACTAGTAACTGTATTAAAATCATTTAAATGGTCTGCAACAGATCCACCTTTCAACATCTTCATATTAAATAGTTGTTTCATAAGAAATACCTTGTTTGAGGCCGAGGGTTTTTAATATAGTTTCACCAACAACTGCATCAAACCCTATATTGTTGTTTCCTTCGAAATATTGAAGGCGACTAAAGTTGCAAGGCACAACCGTACTATTCTGAGTGCCTTTCTATCGAGAATGTTCCATTCCGCGTCTGTCATGGCCGCCGGCTTCTTTGTTTTTCAACTCAATGGTAGGTACAGATCTTTCTGATACAGATAATATTCCATCTGCATCTTCCACAGTGGGAAATTTTGTCCATTAAACTTCTCGACCCTAAACTTATCATCTTTTGTCATTGCTCCCACTTGAAATAGGAACCCTTCTTTCCTGCGAGTTTATCAGCCAAATATACCTTCGGCTCTGATACCAGTTGTTAGAAAATTATATATTATAGAGTAATGCAACACATAAAATATGCAGAAAATACAAGCACACAAAACACATAAAAACCAGAGAGACACAGATATACGTGGTTCACCTAGTTTGGGCTACGTCCACCCCGAACATCCAGTCCCTCTTTTCTATTATCCAAAAAAATGAAGAGATACAACCTACAGCATATCTACTGTAATATCCTATGTTTTCTCTCGCAGTCTCCCTCTCTGTTTCTTGCTTCGAGAATACACATACAGTACGCAGGCGCAATACAATACCCTCATAAAAGCGAGGGGTTGCCTTGTAGCGAAAAAACCCCTAAACTAAACATAACTTCTACCATCAGATCATTTTCCTAATGAACAGCCCAGATTGACTAGAAATTACTACACTTTTACAAGGCAATTTTACATCTGTTTTTAGCTTCGGGGGTGCTGTCCCCAAAACTCCCCGCCAGGGGGGGGCTCCATAAAGTCTCTGCCACCCCCCTTGGACCCCCAACGGTAGCGATTAATTTACGGGCGGCGTTGCTGCCCCATTTAAGGTACAGGGGTCCAATGCTATGATACAAAGTAAGCAATATAATCAGGCTCCACGCCCAACACAAGCTTCTTCTAAAGGACCAACTATGTTTTCTATTGTTGGGAAAAATACCAGGGGCGGGGGTGGGTGTCAAGTAAACTAGAGTATGTACGTGACTGTAATGAAGTAAACCAGAGTATGTATGTGATTATGATGAATACAAGTAACATATATCTAGTTAAATAACATTTCAACTAATTCATCACCTGTTTAACTTGAACGAATGCATCAATAATTCCTTTCAAATTAATTAAATATTTGTTGATATTCAATAAGAAGATTCTAGTGAAAATTAAGCACCTACACTAGCATGGGGCCTCAGGCTATTTTTAGGTGTATGTTTATTTATAGGTGTATGTGCATATATATTTTTATATGCATGTCTATCATTATTATTCCTTAATATTAGATGGACAATAAACTATAATCTATTCTCACTAAGATCTTGGAAATACCTAACTGAAGTGACAAATCAGTTAGCTAAGTGAATTTTGAGTTAAGTGGTTGGTTGGTGGGACATGGAAGTTAAATTTAGTTGTAAATAAGTGATTCGAGTTGTAATAGAGTTGGAAGTGTAGTGGCGCATGAGTTGTGCAGGTTGTAATTAGTTTAACTCGGTTAAGTGAGTTAAACTCAGTTGTGCTAGTTGTAACTGAAGATACACTACTAAGAGATCAAGTGAATTAATTATTAATTAATTCAAAACCAGTGGTCTCACATGCAACTAAAGATCTACTAGTATTAACTTCATGCATGTCAGATCCATTGGAGACCTAGTTGAGTTCTAGGTGAAAGGGAGGTAAACTATCACTTGTGACATTGTCCGCTTGCACACAAGCAAACACACACACATTGGATGTTCCCATGAGGATTACATAGTCAAGGTGGGAAATATGGAATCATTTCAAGGATTGGATTCAATAGGGATTATGTAGTAGAGGCAGGCTATCTGGCGACAGTAAATTGAGCAAGTGATTTTCAAATTTTTGTATGACAGTGTGAGACAATTAGCTGATGTACTGAGAGCTCTTGTGATTGGAGTTTTTTATGTAATTTTTTCATGATTTGTGACATAATATAACATATAATATAGTGGGGTTTTTAGCTGTAATCTTTCCCCAGGAAATTAACTGTGTTGTGTGTGATTGATATTTCTTCATGATATTGTAATTTTCTATTGTGTTTTTTATTCCGAAAGGATTTGTAGAAGCGATTCGATATTTAAATTTATCATATCACTAGATTCGGTTAATCCAAGATATATGTTCATATTTTATAATTTCTACATGGTATCAAAGCACAAGAAATTGCAGAAGTGAAGCAAGAGTTGAGTTTGTTGGTGGAGAATTTGAATTTGCAGAAATACTTTCTTGGTGTTATAGCTAATTCAAGATAGAAATGGATTTCAATGGCTTGAGGTTAGAGTATGCACTCGAGGGTAGCTTGAAATTCATTGCTAGGAATGACACGATGGAGGTGGTACTCGAAGACAATGGCTTGATGGAATTCACTAAAAAAGATGTTCCTAAGCCAAATGTCGCAGATGCTGCCAATATTGATGCATGGTAAAAGAAAGTGGCAAAGGTGAGGAGGATCTTGTTGGAGGGAATACGAGACCACATTTTCTTGGGCCTCCATTGGAAATTCACACCATATGCTAAGTGGGAGGATTTGATAGATATATTCCAAAGCAGTAGTGACCATAGGAAATTGGCACTCAAATATAAACTCACGAAGATCAAGATGGAAAAGAGCGACACCATTCCAAAGTATATCACAAGGTTTGTACAATTTGAGGATGAACTGGGGAGCGTGGGAATAACAGTTGTTGATGATGATTTGGTGATTTTGGCTCTCCTAGGAATTCCTAAGAATTGGCATAGTTATGAAGACTCTATCAATGAACGAGAAAAATGGTCAGATTGGGAATGACTGTGGTCGGATCTGGTGCAGAAGGAGTTCAGGAGGAACACTAGAGATGGCTCTTCATCGAAGCATAATGATGAAGAGGATTTTGCTTTGGATGCCAAGGAGAAGATGAGGAAGGGAAAGAAATTCCATTCTAAATTCGAGTCTAAAGGCAAGATGTAGGACATGTCCAAGGTGAAGTGTTTTCACTGTCACAAACATGAGCATTTTTCTACTAACTATCCACAAAAGAAGAAGAACAATAATGTTGCTGGAGTTGCAACTGGTGAGGCCCTTGTTTCACAATTTCATCTTGACTTCTCCATGATTTCATGCATGGTGTAAACTAAATTGGGATCGGTACGGTATTTGGATAGTGACGCTTCCTTTCACATGACAGAAGATAAGGAAATTTTCTGTGACTTAGAGGAGAAAGATCTCCAGATGCATATTGAGATGGGAGACGACAGACGGTAGAGTGCTACCATGATTGGTACAATTACCTTTCATAGGGAGTTAGGTAAACCATTTCAATTAAAATATTATGCATGTACTAGTTCTGAAGAAAATTTTTGTCTCAGTCGCAATGTTGGAGGACAAAGGCTATGACGTTGTTTTTCATGATCTAAAAGCTTCCCTTCAACATAAAACAACAAGTAAAGCCAAGAGGATACAGATTCAAGTTAGGAATATTTATAATTTGGAGGTAGATGGTTGCGTTGCCATGATGGGCAGGGAAGAGAAAGTGGTGAGTCAGGATGAGGGCGAATTATGGCATAGGAGATTGGGCCATCTTCATCATGGAGCCTTGAAATTCATGCAAAAAATATCTACTGGACTTCCAATGGGAACACTTGCTCATTTAGATCAGTGAAAGGGTTGTACCATGGGGAAGTATGTAAATTCCACCTTTCATGAGAAGGAGAACCATGCTTCGGGGATCCTTGAGAGTTTCACAAAGACGTGTGTGGAGCATTCTCGGTTGCTTCAACAACAAAATGTAAGTACTATGTAATATTTTTTGATGAATTTTCTCATAAATGTTGGATCTTCTTCATGCAAAAGAAACACCATACATTCTCTAAGTTCAGTGAGTTTAAGGCATTGGGGAAGAAAGACTCAAGGAAGCAAGTGAAGGCTCTTACGAGAGATAATGGTGGAGGATATATCTCTAACGAATTCAAGAACTTCTATAGCAAAGAAGGAATTCAAAGAGAACTCAAAACATCTCATAACACACAGCAGAATGGGGTCATAGAGAGGAATAATGTAACGATCATGGGTGCAACATGGGCGATGTTGCATGATCAGGGCCTACAATTGCATTTGTTGGTGGAAGCACGCAACACTGCGATTTATGTGGAAAATGGTTGTCCTCATAGTGTACTTGGCATGAGTACTGCTGAATAAGGTTTCACTGGTAAGAAACTGGATGTTTCACACTTTAATATTTTTGGCTCTGTCTGTTTATGTGCATGTGACCAAGGACACCAAGAAGAAACTGGAGCTGACTGTTGAAGTTGGGATTTTTCTGGGGTACACATAAACACCCCATAATTATCGTGTGTATTTTCCAAACATCAGAATGACTATTGTGCAACAGGATATAAAATTTTATGAGGGGAAATCCATGTGGGCTTTGCTTAACAGGGATTTTGACTTGCATGCGAAGGAGGAAATGTTGGTTCCCAAATATGAGACTTTAGATGTGGATCTACCATAGGAGGAGGTTCATGGAGTGGAGGAAGACAATCACGCAGAGCCATCCATTAGAAATGGCAGAAGGTGCACCATGAAAGCTGATAGGCTGAGACTTGATGTTGCATAGAATGTAGGAGTCCCTACTTCATATTGAAGACAGAGACAGTCTCCTAAACGTTTTAATATATACATGGCACTCATGAGAAAATTTATTGTTACTGAGCCATATTCCTTTCAGGAAGAAGTGCAGCAGCCTACTTGGGTTTATGCAATGGTGGAGGAGTATGACTTCATTGTCAAAAACAATGCTCAGGAAATTGTTCCAAGACCGGTTGATAAATCAGTGGTAGGTTCAATATGGATCTACAAGGTAAAGCAAGATGTTGATGGGAGTGTGGAGAAATTCAAGGCGAGATCTGTGGCTTGGGGCTTCTGATAAATCAAAGGTATAGAGTGTGATGAGACCTTTGCACCTTTCGCAAGGTACTCTTCCATAAGGACCATCCTTCCACTCTCAGCACAAATGTGTTGGTGCATTCATCAGATGGATGTGAAAACTGTGTTTCTCAATGGGATCATTGAGGAAGAGTTGTACATATAGTAGCTTGAAGTTTTTAAGACTTTCAATAGTGAGTCACATGTGTGCTGACTCAAAAAAGCATTGGATCGGCTAAAGTAAGCACCCTGTGCTTAGTAAACTTGCATAGACAGCTATTTCACTAGACTAGGATTCACCAAAAGTGAAGCAAATGCAAACTTGTACCAAATTGTGGTGATGGGTAAGGTTTTAATCATTTTTCTTTATGTTGATAATTTAATATTGAATCGTGATGAGTAGTTGATACACACATGCAAGGATAATATTACAAGGGACTTTGAAATGAAGGATATGGGCCTCCTTTATTATTTCCTTTGATTGGAAATATGGTAGCGAGATGGTTAGCTTTTTGTGTCTCAAGGAAAGTATGCAAATGATATATTGAGTGATTTTAACATGGACAAATACAAACCCATGGATACACCTCTTTGAGGAAAATGAATGAAAGAGAATTCTACTTCTAGAGAGGTAGTGGATGTTACTATCTATCGACAGTTAGTGGGTTCACTAATGTATCTAGTGAACATGAGACCAGACATTTTCTATGATGTTAACCAATTGATTCAAGCTATGGTGAAGCCTAGCAAGCTCTTTTGGAAGGTGTGGAAGCATGTCCTAAGATACCTAAGGGGCACATAAGAGTATGGTTTATGGTACAGACAGATGGAAGGAGTGAAGTTTCATGGATTCACGGATGCAGATTGGGCTGGAAGTCCAACGAATAGAAAGAGCACATCATGGGGGATATTTAGCATTGGATCTATAGTCATTTCTTGGTATAGGAGGAAGCAAAGATCCATGGCACTCATTTCAGTGGATGTGGAATGCGTGGCATCGAGTCAAGCTACATGTGAGGCTATCTGGATGAGAAATATCTTGGTTGGTTTGTTTGGTTCTCATATGGATCCAACAATGATTCATTATGATAATCAGTGTTACATTAAACTCTTGATTAATCCTGTGTTTCATGATTGATACAATCATATATATATCTAGTACCATTATCTTAGAGATTGTGTGCAGAGGAGAATCATGTTGCTTTAGTACATTCCCATGGAAGATCAAGATGTGGATATTCTAACGAAGGCGTTGACGAGGAGAAAATTCAAATACCATAGAGATAAGATAGTGGTGAAGGATAATACCATTCTTGTTGAGAGGCAGTGTTGATATTCAACAGGAAGATCCTAGTGAAAATTAAGAACCTACACTACGATGGGGCCTCAGGCTATTTTTAGGTGTATTTATATTTATAGATGTATGTGCATATTTATTTTTATATGCATGTTTATTTATAGATGCATGTCTATCTTTATTATCCCTTAATACTAGATGGAAAATAAACTATAATCTATTCTCAATGAGAACCTAGAAATTGTTAACTGAAGTGGAAAATCAATTAGCTAAGTGAATTTTGAGTTATGTGGTTGGTTGGTGGGACAAGCAGGCTAACTTTAGTTTTAACGAGTTGTAACAGAGTTGGAAGTGCAGTGGTGCATGAGTTGTGCAAGTTGTAAGTAGTTTAACTCAGTTAAGTGAGTTAAAATCAATTGTGCTAGTTGTAACTCAAGATACACTAGTCAGATATCAAGTGAATTAATTACTAATTAATTCAAAATCGGTGGTATCACATGAAACTGAAGATTTACTATTATTAACTACATTCATGTCAGATCCAGTGGAGACCCAGTTGAGTTCTAGGTGAAAGGGAAATAAAATATCACTTGTGACATTATTCGCTTGCACACAAGAAAGCACAAACACATTGAATGTGCCCATGATGATTGCATAGTCAAGGCAGGAAAGAGGGCATCATTTCAGGGATTGGTTTCAGCATGGATTTCGTAGTGGAGGCATTTTGTCTAGAGAGAGTAAATTGAGCAAGTGATTTGCCAATTTTTGTATGACAGTGTGAGACAATTAGCTGATTTGCTGAGAGCTCTTGTGATTGGAGTTTTGTATGTAATTATTTCATGATCCATGATATAATATACAATATAATGTAGTGGGGTTTTTAGCTGCAATCTTTCCTTGGGAAATTATCTGTGTTGTGTGTAATTGATATTTCTTCATGATATTGTAATTGGTGATTGTGTTTTTAATTCCACAAAGATTTGTAGAAGAGATTCATTATTTAACTTTACCATATTGTTATATTGGGTGAATCTAATATATACATGCATATTGTATAATTTCTACAATAGTAACCATGTGTAGTAAGAATAGAATAAATCATCACACATAAGAAACACATCATCACACATGAACACAATGATTTTTAGGTGGAAACCCAATGTGGGAGAAAACCACCTCTTCTTTCATCTCTTTTTTCATATTTCATTATAAAGAAAACATCCTACAATATTTTACTAGCTCATAATCATACCAGCACGGAGGCACCCACCTGGAGAAGGCCACAGACTTCTCTCATTCTCTACCACCTATTGGAAGGGATCTCCAACCCCTTGATCTCGTTTACCAACACTCACCAGAAGAGAGATCCCACCCCATTATCTGATTTACCAGCTACTATTATAAGGGAGCTTCGACTCCCTTCCTGAAGGATCCAACCCTCAGAACCACCGTGGACCACGTTTGATAATTTTCATACTGGATCTAGATGATCAAAAAATTACAACCTGTAGGCCACATTTCATCAAATTTTTAGATTGGAAACACTACCATCTTTTAAGCTCAACATAAAATAACAAACTAAAACCAATCACTATATCAACTCACTGAACCAACTTAATCACTATATGAACTGATACCAAAATAATTCAACGTATTCTCAAGCAAAAAAATTAGTTAGATCATAGTAAATCCATTTAGCAGAATACCAATCCACATACTATCCATCGCAGAAACTAGATTCTCTCATTGCAAACCCTCATCAACCATATATCAAAATTTATACACTACTATTCTTTGGTACATCCACATATATACTCTCTTTTCATGAAGCATACTTATTTATAGATCTCAATATATTTAAGGTTGAAACAGAGTCACTGTCATTCCTAAAAAAACACTGAGTTACACAGTGAACCACTGAGTCATTACGAAATAATCAAGAAACCATCACAGATCTATGAACCACTTATAAATAGCAGCATCATTACCATTCAACATATCAATCCACAATCAATTCAACTTCAATCATCATTGTTAAACCCACATCATCATGTAAGACTTCATTGACAAACAACAACAAACACAACAAGACTGATTATACTAAATATTCAACAAAATCCTAGAATATATACATGCTTCCCACAAAACACCTTCATGTATATACTTGATTTTCAGGAATCATACCCGCGTACAAATATGTCCAATCTGTAGAAACAATATGTTGCTTACCATCATCTGATTCGCGTATGTACACGGATTATTTAAATCAAACCTGTGTACCGATCTATAATTATTGACTCATAACTTTTTTGCACAACAAAACTTCAAAAAAGCCCATATATCGTTGTACAAGGTAATAAAAACACGTCAAAACATTATCATTACAAATAAAATTAATTGATAGTCATATTATCACTGTATAGTCATTTCAGATCTATTAGATATGTTCCATCATGATACTCCTTGGTGCATACTTAATTTCAGATCAAACAATTCATCAATAGCCCATTACTTTCACTCTAATCACTTTTATCTCCATCTCCTTATATAGCTTAGGCCTTAGCCAATATCATGGGTCAAAACCATACTAATGGTGACGGTATTTCTTGATGGGATCAAATAATCATTGTCATGCTCATTACTATGGTATATTACCATGGTAAATACCCCTGATATTTGGAGTACCATGGTGTGGAAACTGGATGTGATTTCTCTTCTCCATAGTCATGTATGTACATGACTTTACTTCATAGAACCCGCGTGCATTTCTCAAAACACCACCTTCATTTTTCCTCTGTTTTTGAATTGTCATGGATTTTCCCAAACTCTCTATTACATGTGTACTAGCTTGTAGACTCATCATGTTATCATTCATGTTGACATATTCATCAAGTAGGTTGTCATTAAGGAAAACACATCATATAGGTTGTCATCAAGGACAACGACTTTGTCATAATGCCAACAAGAGGGTGTAGATAAGTGTTTTGAGAAATAATAATTTAATGATAAATAATAATAATTATGAAAAACAATTGGAAACAAGTTTTATTAAATCCATCGGAGAATTTGACAGTAGGATGGTTGAACCTCTATCCATAAGTTTTAAATTGTTGAGTTTAACATAGACAAATTTAGCTTATAATGAAAATTTTAAGGGATGAAAATATGTGCACATTATTCACAACCAATCAAAGGGTTTTTAAAATTATGAATTTGTATATTAGTTGGGATTTTGTATAGTAATTTGGAGGAAGTTACACTTACATAAAAAGAAACATATGCACATATTGAAGAACATATAATTTATTAAGAGTCTAAACATCATTCTTTTCATCACCAACTTTAATTTTTTTTTTTTGGGTAACTATTAGTTATATTGGATTATATTGAGAATTTGGTTTATTTTTTATAAGGTTAGAAGGGGGAATTCCTTCTTTGATAAAGGTGAATTTGGTATTTCTTGATATGCATGGATCAATTTATTGGTATATATGGTTTGTGGATTACTGAATATAAACTACTCTATAACACTTAATTTGATCATGTACCTAATTTAGATTACTCTAACAAGTTGCTAATTCGCATTTTTTAAAATCTATATATAAATTATAAATGTTATATTTAATTATAAAATTATAATTAATTATACATTGTTATCGATTTTAAATTAAATAAAATTAATTATAATTAATAATAATTAATTATAAATTAAAAATTAGCTTTAATGGAATGTGAATAAAACATAAATGAGTCTCAATCAAAAGCTAAAGTTTACAATCACAACACATGTAAATATTTATGAAACTAATGCCTAAAAAATAGTATAGTTATAGTTATTGTATTCTATATTTAAGATGTAATACTATATAAATTGTTGACATACAATATTTGGGATTAGGTAAATCCATGTAAATATTATGAATAGGAAAATAACGAGAATTGGAAAACGAAGAGACATTTGGAGATGAAACCCAATAGTATCGCTCTCCATCTATATATTCATGTTCCATCTTAGTGCAATAGAAAATTCAATTCGTGGAGTTACCTCCTAGCCTGACATGGTATCAGAGCCAACCACTATTTTTAGCATTTCTTTTCCTAGTGACTCATGCATTCTCTACCATATTTCTCTTCTCTCTGTCCCTATAAATTGTTGCTTCATATCTTTGTGAATTGAAAAAAACTCTACTGGTATGTAAAGTCCAATGGTTTGTCTGCCGTGGTGAATTTGGATGATGTATGTAGGTGAACTATGCTGCAAATTGTGCTCGGAGGATCTAGTCATTCCTGCAATACATACGAGACTATGTAATGTTTATGGTGTGATGGCACCTCCTATAATTCATGTGTATGGTGCCAATGCATGGTGCAAAACAATTGGTAAGAGTTCGACTCCTGCATTTTGGTAATAATTTGACTCTTTTTATTTTTGCAAGTTTCTTTCAGTTATATTTCAATGGTATGAATGATACGATGAGCGTGGATGATACTATGTGTTGAATAACGGTCGTATATGATGAATGTTTAATTTTTTTTGAGATATGTTCATTAGCTGTTTGATATGTGCTTTGGAATTACAGATATTGGTGAGTGCATTGTTTTATATGCCGCAACTTTCTCTAAAGATAGGTGGACCACGATGGAAGAAAAATAGAAGGCTATAACCGGGGAATTGTAATCTGGTTTTCAGGTTCTCCAGCTAAATACTAACACTTTACAAGTGAGAGTGAATCAAGCGAGGTCGATTGAAGTGAGCCTTCCTACAGTAATGACAATCACTACCACAGATAATAGGATATAACCCTTCCGGGGCGCAAAAATTACATTGGAGTAGTCAGAACTACATGCACAAGTGCAAAATTGCTTAGAGGTCGGGATCGATCAATCTAAGTTTCCAAGTGGGAAGCTACACACTATCCAAACTATTATCTCTGATGAGCTGCAGTGCAGGGAGGCGCACATGAAAAAATAGTTAAGTGAAGCAGAGGAGATGGTTGCGGTTAAAATGGAAGAATCAATCCAAGCTCATACGATGCAACAAGTGACTGTGGCACAATGAGTAGATCTAAAGCACCTAATTGACAGATTGTGCAGGGACCTCCCAGAGGTAGCCATCCCTGCATCTACGGTGCCATAGGTAAAAATTGAAAGCTTGGTCGTAGCACTGAAGGCTTCGCAGTTGGAGGTGAATACGGTAAAAGCCATGTTCGAGAAACATATTGGAGTGTTTCAGGCTAAGATGCAGCCAGAGACTCCCCTGGAGGTGAGTGCCCAATGGGAAAGCTTGGTAAAGGAAGCAAAAGAAAGTATCTCTACTAATGTTGATAAGGGCTCTGTGTTGCTCGAAATAACAATGAGACTGTGGAAATATGTGCAAACAGACCCAATAGTCAAGAATATCTCTTAGGATTTGTGTTCTAAGGAGTAGGGATTCGATGAACTCCAGGAGTCCTTTCCCACTTTTTTCCCTTCTAAGTGCATGGCCCGCCTGCAGACAAGTCAAATTCTGCGCGATGAAGTAGAAGTCTAGCTACGCAAGAAGAAATAGATCATGACAGAGCACATGAAGCTATGGGAAGACGAGGCGATGAATTTGTTACAGGACCTAGATTTAGTGATTAAGAATATGAATAAGACCCTGCAAAGCATTAATCTAGCTATAGAGGGCTTGGCATCACAAAATTTGGTGGACACAACGCAAATTCCAATGGATAAAAGCATGGGAATCCTGGCGCCCTTTGTTGCTACTATTGAACAACTGCAAAACAAAATGAAGAACCCAACACTGATATGACTTAAGATTAGTTATAAGATTGTGTTGGGGGCTTGTTGGAGCGGGGTCCCTTAGGACCAAATTTTGATGAAAATATTATATTTTTTCTAAGCTTTTGTAAGTCTATTCGTGCACATCATAAGTCAAGGTGCTTCGGGAGGGGTCAAAGCCCCTCATGAGTTGTAATGGGTCAAAGGGTAGAACTAGGGGCTGCAAACCATATTTTTTGGACCTTGGATGAGCACAGGCTAAAGGTATAAATAGGATTCTAAATCAAGTCGATAGAAGAGAGGATGTAAGAGATCTAAGCTATGCTTAGATGTTTTGAGCGAACTTGTCTATGTTAGAAATATCTTATTGGATATGTGTACAAAGACCTTAGTATTGTTGTGTGCGGACCTCACTAGCTGTTTGCTCGGGTAGATTGAAGGTGTTGCAAGAAATATCTGAACTAAGAATGAAAAAATTAATTCTTTGGATGATATATGATCATCAATTGCATCTATATTTTTCTTTATGATCTGCTTCTGCATGTTATTTTTGATTACTGTGTTATATTTGTTTGGATTGGTTGCATGACTGTCATTTACCTTAAATGAATGGTCAATGTATGGATCTATTTCTATTGAATGTTATTGTTATGTATTAAGGACTATTGAAAGATCTGTAACTGTGCGCGCGCTGGGTATTCTATGTAATTGACCTAAATCTATCGGGTTAGGGTTTCTGATTAGGGCTTCTATTGCAGAGGTTAGATCATGGTTGCTTTAGATCTGAAGACACCTGCATCATTTAATTCACTCTCAGAGTGTGGAAACCTGGTTCCAACACCCCCGCATACTTCTTCGGGTGAGACTTTGAATTGCGCAAGCAGGTCAATCCCAAAAGGGCCAGTAGTAAGAGGGTTTTGTTGGTTAACCTTATCTCTAAACCTGGGTCAGGACTCCTCATGCCAACATAACCATTGAGGTTATGGTATATAGTAGGTTAATTAAAAATAAACCAATTAATATGGATCAAACATATGATATCTAAGTGAGATTTTCCTTTCTGAAATTTTGGCAAACAGAGAAAGCACTCAAAGGAAACCATCAAGATGTTACATGTACATTCCCATTCAATTTACGTAATGAGCTATCTAGTATCTATTGTGACAAAGTTGGATGCAAGAGGAGAATATCAAAATTTAGGAATTAGGCTCTAGCATAAGAATATTGAGTGTCATGGACTCCTAGATATATTATTGGAAACAATATATTAAAGCTAAACGCACTACAGATATAATTATGTCCAAAAGATATCGTTATAAAAAGAAGTTATTTAGCAACCCCATCACATGTGAATCGTAACTTAAATTATGTTATAATATTGTCTATATGTCATTGGTATTTACTGGAAGAATAAACCAATATTTTCATGCAATAAAAAGCGATGATCCTGGGTAGGAATTTACTGGAATACCCTACTTGTAAAGATTAACTATGGTCAAACACAAATTTAAGAAATACATTAAAGTAGGAAAATAAATTTAGTAAATAATTTATCTGTAAGAACATACCATTTATCATCCATAAATTAAGATAATATAAGTTGACTTATAGTGATTGCAAGAACCATTGGATTAAGGAGCAATCAAAATCCAATACAACAAAGACTGATATATCACTTTATTTATATTATGATACATAGCGAATACAATAACCGTGGAGAGAGAGAGTTCAGCAAACAAACATTTTTTTAAACCATAGTAACAAAGGCTCTAGATCTCTCAGATTTGCATACCGTTCAAAATTTAAAAATGAATTATTAACAACTAAAATAATGGATAGGAAAAAAAAGTGTCATACGGGCATGTATCTGAACTATGGGCATCATCTACTGAAGTTGGTCCCATACAATGCGCATAGATAAAAACAAACTAATTTGAATAGATATAGTTTAAACAAAATGTAGTTACAATATTTGACTCTGAAAATCAGTACACACTTGGAATATTGTGAGGGTAAAAATCATTCTCTAAATAATACCAATGAATAAGTAGACAACACACATTATTGCTGGTACTAAGATACCAACCAGTTTTAGAAGAATAAAACAAATAGGTGTACAAATCCTCTGATATTTTATAGTTAAATACATTAAAGAGAAAACTGGTGGTTGCTAGAACCTAAAACACTCCAGATTGTTAACCATTCTTTAAAGGGAACAAAACCCCCATATTTGACACCAGTAGTAAGGAAAGCACAAAATAAACCCATTCAAAAGAGAGCATAGAAATACACACCTAGAGGGGAGGATGTCTATCAATGTATGCCATAAATTAGTGAAGATGCAATTTGGCATAATGTACGAGAGTGTCATGAGAATACCTATGTGGGAAACTAGAAAAAATGGGAAAATATATGTTTAGGATGATAATTTGAAATTGTAAACCACATTACATTTAAATAACCCAAAAGAGATTCGATTGGCACCAGAATAGGGTAATACCTGATAATTTTTCATGGGTTGTGGCTCCATGAAGCTGGAAGTAGAAAACAAGATCTGACAACCTAGCAAGAGGAAACAAGAAATTTAACTAACGAAAAAATCTAATAAGGAAACAAAATAGTCCAAGGAAGAACCGATAAAATACATATTTATTTGCCTTTGAAAGCACCTTACCTATGAGAACGTAGAGCCTAGGGGATAGAGCTTTAGAAGCAGACACAACGTCACCAAATATTATAAAATAACTACACTCTAGTGAATTAGGTATAACCATTTCAATTAATAAAGAGTGAGGGAATTTTTTTGAAACAAAATAACAGAGACTTACCTGAATCGAAAGAAACAGTAAAGGCTGAAGGGATAACCTTTATCCACAGAGAAACATCCTTTTGGAAACATGAGAAAAATTATTGAGACATATCAAATTTATAAATATTTTGTATAAAAAGAAAAATAATAAAAAATTGGCAACTCAAGTGGTTATAGTACCTGAGATTTTTTTTGAGATGATGTGTAGGGCCTACTCAGGTAGAGAAGAAGGCATGCAGTGGCATGTGCCATGGAGATAACCTCCCACTATTACAGATACTTTTATACTTGTGACAAAACAGGCGACCAAATGAGGAACAAAAGGCATGTGGACTAGTTAGGGTGTTCAATGAATGTATCTACACTGCTAATGGGGATGGAGACATCTGAACCATAAAAAGTTATCGTGCTTTGGAGTATTTTGAAGGCCATGTGAAAACTACAGCAAACCAGATGGGCCAGGGTATGTGTATAAATATAACTAGCTGTAACACTCCAGTAATTGTACACCTGGCATGCCTTGATAGATCTCAGGCTCGATGAAAATAGAGGCAAGGTACGACTTTTATTAATAGTGCATCATAATAGAACACATGAAGTCACAAGTAAAGGAGTGATCCCAACCATAAAATTAAACCAAAGTCCATATTTTTACCTAAGTTGCATAAGTTTACCAAGGAGGGTGCGATTGTATCACTCATAAGGTAAAAGATCTACTCTATATAAGGATTGTGGAGATATCAATCTCTAATTAACTGATAGTGAAATATTATGTAAATTAACAGAAGGTAACACATAGATAAGGGGAATATAATAAGGTATTGTTCCACAAAACCAAACTATAGATATATAATATTGAATTAGGATAGGGGTGAGGACCACATTCCAGTTATAATTAAAATGAGACATATAAACATAATTGTATTTAAAAAAAAGAAACATGACTGCATTTAGAATTCAGTCTGTAGTGATAAATTTATGTCGAATTTGAGTCTAGGTACGTGAGATTATGCCTAGATTTCATTAGCTTTTGGTGCATTGAAGTTTTAAATATCACATATGCTTGGCTCATATAAAGAAATGTGGTATCCATAAAGTCACACGTATGAACACTATGGTATCCATAAATTTTTTGAGTGGTTCTTAAAAGTTGGGTATTAATGTGGAGTTTAAATCTTTATAAAGTTCATGGCATATATTTTATAGACCGATATGACTATATGTAATATATATCATATGCCTTATGAATGGTGAGTGGTGATATTTTATATGCATAAAATATATGGTTAAAGCTTTTCCCTTTGTTTGTTAAATCAATTTATCTCCTAATTAAGAAGGAAAAAAATAAGATTGTAATTATTTTGGAAACCAAAAGGAGATAGGTCTTCTTTCGAGAATGAATTCACTTATATATATTTTTGGAGTGGTTCTCTTTGGAAAATAGAACTACCATGAGTGGTTTAGGAAGATAAATCACATGTTAATATTTAATGAGTTGTGGAAAGGGAATTGTGAAGGAGAAGAAGAGAATGCACTTGAAAATCCTACTTCAGACAAGGAGCTTGCCATTTGGGAAAATAATAAAAACAAGGCATATGCCTTGATTTGATCATCAGTAAATGAAGAGGTGAGTTACCATATATCTCCATTTTCAAATGCTTTTGAATCCTTAAAGAGGTTGAAGGAATTGTATAACCAACACTATAAACATGAATTTGTTCAATTGATGATCAAGTTATTCAATTTTGAGTTGAGAAATGATGACCCTCTTGCCTTAGTATTAGAATTAAGATCTATTATGCATGACATAAAATCCACTGGTGTTGAAATAAATATTCCTCTCATAGCTTATGTCAAGGAACTATATCTCACCTATTCACAATATGTTGAGTCATTGCAAGCAAGTGGCAACCACAAGGAGATTACCTTTGAATCCCTTGACAATAAGTTTGTTGAGAGAGCGAATGATTTTGGGAAGAAAACAACTCCTACCTCTTCTGAAGAAGTTGTGTTCTTTGGACAAAAAGAGAAGAATCGTTCAGAAGACTCTTCTAGTGGAAGGGGTGGCCGAAGAGGAATTGGAAGGAACAATTTTAGAAGCAAGGGGGGAAAACAATTCTAAGGAGAAATGTATGATATTCCTTGCATACGATGAAATAGAGATGGAAATTATGCTTCTACATGTAAGTTGCATTGGGAAATAATTGAACAAGAAAAAATGAAGGAAAAGGTAACAAAACTGACAAAGGGAAAGTTAAAGCACCTGAATTCGCTCATTATGTTATGGTACATTGCAATGTTGGAGTAACTGAAGAATTAGTAAATGATTTACTTTCTTCATGGGAAGATGCTTGGTTGCTTGATTCAGGAGCAACTTTCCACATGAATTTTAGGACAGATTTATTTGAATAATTCATTCATAATGTTGACGAACTAGTATAATTTTATACAAGTAAAAACTCAAGCCATTAGGGCTTGGCAGCATCAGGCTTAAACTATGTGCTCTTCTAGACTTTCTTCTACATGATATTCTATACCTTCCGGAGATAAGGAGAAACTTGTTGTATTTGGTCCACATCCACTAACAAAGACACTCCATTCATATATTTGATGGCAAGGTCAAGGTCAGGAAAGCTTAAGATCCCTCACTTGCCATGACTCGGATAGAAGAAGAAATATGTCTGAAGCTGCAAGGAACCTTTGTTCATGCACAAAAATTCTCATATAGTTCTCACTATGATGAAGGTACATTTCCATCAAGTCTTTTATGGCATGCTAGATTTGGAGACTTGAACTATGACAACCTTCATTTGTTGAAAAAAAATGGTGTTACTTGCTTTCCTACTATTCCTAGGAATCTTAAGAAATGTGATGTTTATATCTTAGGAAAGAACAACAACAAGTATTTTCATGATTCTCATTCTCGAGAACATAGAAAAATTGAAATCATTCATTTTGATTTACATGGCTCAATGCTTGTTCCTTCTGCAAATGGTAATAAATATATGATGGCATTTACTGATGAATACACAAGAATGTGTTGGGTTTATTTATTGAAGAAAAAATATGAAGCTTTTGAAACATTCAATAACTTTCATGCATGGATTGAAAATTATGCACAATCTCATGTTTGCTATATTTTCACTAATAATAGAAAATAATACACTTCAAATGAATTTGAAAAATATATTTTCCAACATGGGATCAAAAATCAAACATTTTTTCCCTATAATCCCCAACAGAGCATCGTAGCTGAAAGAATGAACAAGAAAATCTTAAATATGGTACGTTCCATGATTTTTTTCAAGAATTTTAAATTGATTTCTTGGGCTGATGTAGTTCTATGCGTTATGCATATAAAGTATAGGTGTCCATATAATGCTATAAAAAACAAGACTCTATGAAATGTGGTATGGAAACATTCCTTTGGTGAGGCATCTAAGGGCTTTTGGTTCCACCTTTTACGCCTTGATACCTAAGGAATAAAGAAACAAACTCAGTGTAAGGATTCAAAAGTGTATCTTCTTGGGGTACTCAAATAACTCCAAAGCATACCATCTCTATGATGAAGTTAATAAGAAGTTTATAATATCTACAAATGTGATCTTTCTTGAATCTTCCAAGACTCACAATGTTATTGAGTGACAACTTGATCACTTGGATAGATTGAGACATGGAAAGTATTTTCAAGAATTTGATAATGAGATTAGACACCTTGAAGGGGGGATTCCTATATTAGATTAATATGAAACACACTTTCCCACACATGAAGCTCCAAATATTGATGACACTTTGAGTGCTGTGGTTGACTGAATTGAGAGACAAAATCTTGATTCAACCACATCTCAGTCAATTGAGTAGCTTGGGCCATCTCAGAAAGGTCTGCCAAAATGGTTGACAAAGACACTTGAAAGTGTTTGTCCTGATGAGGTAAGAAATAAAAGCACAAGAAGCTCAACCAAACAAAATGGAGCTGATGTAGACGATTCTGATTCACCTGTTGATATGGATGTTTCTTAAGGAAGTGGTCAACTATGAGGAGATTTTATCCACCACAACAAAATGGCTACCATCCATACACTCTTTACCTTAGCAAAAAAAAATGTTAGGAAGTTCCATCAAATGGATGGAAAAACTTCTTTCTTGAATGGAGATCTGAAAGAGAATTTTTTTATTTCTCAACTAGAAGTATTTTTTGGGAAGGTTCAAGAATAAAAAAGTATGCAAGCTTGTAAAATCCTTGTATGGCATCATGAAAGCACCACGAGTCTCATATTAGAAGTTCGTTGAGAATCTTCTAAAAATCAACTTGAAACATTATGATCTTGATGATGCAACTTTGTTTGTCAAGAAAGTTTGAAAAAACGTTGTATATCTGGTGGTGTATGCATATGATCTTCTGATGATAGGGAAAAATGAGAGATACATTGCATTCATAAAGAAGGAATTGAGGAAATTTTTTGAAATGACATAATTGGGCTATTTTCACTAGTATCTTGACATTGAAGTAACTCAACATCAAAAGTTTATATTCCTCTCTCAGAAGAAGTACATTGGAGATTTTTTGAACAGGTTTGGCATGGGTGAGTGGTATCCTTTGACTACTCCAATGGAACAGAACTAAAATCTCAAATCCATTGAAGGAAAAGAATTTGAGGATGAAATGAAGTATAAAAATATCATAGAAAGTGTCAACTACTTGACTACTACCATACCAAACATTTCATTTGACGTAGGAATTCTCTCTAGGTTTATGAAAAATCGTTGTGAGGGTCATTGGTATGTTGCAAAAATAGACGTTCTAAAGTACCTAAAGGGAACTGAAGACTTTGGAATTAAGTATACACAGGTGGGCGACTTTAGCTTGATTGGATACTCGAATTCATACTTAGATGGAGATAAAGAAACTCAGGTATCTACTTTAGGTTACGTTATGAGTCTAGGATTAGGAGTTGTCTCCTGGAGGTCATGCAAAAAATTAGTTCTAGTAGATTCCACAACTGAGGGGAAATATGTGGCGGAAGCTGAAGCAACAAAGGAAATTGTGTGGATCGGGAATATTATGGAAGATTTGTGCATTCAAATCCTCTCTTGATTGACAACACTTCTGTAATAAATTTGGCCAAGAACCCAAAGTTCCATGATCAAAATACAAAGTACCATCTAATTCGACATGATGTTGAGAACAAGAGAATCCATAATTATATCTTAATTTATTTAATAATTTTATTTAACATATAATTATAAATTAATTATTTTTATATGAAATAAATATTTTAATATTCATAAACTAATTTATATCAATCCTTATTAATCATATGATTTATATTATTGTATTAATTAATGATTTAATTCACATTTAGAAGAAAATAAAATTTGAAACTAAATATATGTGGATATTAATTAACAATTTAATTGAGATTTTAAAATTTGTATTAATTGAGTAATCCATTAAGAGACATTTCACATCAAAGCAATAACTAAATACTCTCTCCGGTTATAGGATATCCTATGAGTTATTTTGGGAAGAAAGATTTCACATCACATGAAAGCAATAACTAACTACTCTATCTATTTCACATCAAAGCAATAACTAACTACTCTCTGTCATTGTAGGGTCTTGGTTTGGAGAGATAACTACGTGCAAAATGAATATCAACACCACAAGGGTAGAATCCTTCGGGGGATGATTCATTACCAGATGAGTAGACTATCCTCAAAATCTGGGCAGGAGTGCGGGCATATGCAACAAAGTGTTCATCGCTTGCAAGAATGTATCGAGGAATCACTCCTTGGTCAGCAATTCCTGTGCGCCCCAGAGTATTCCTCATATTAGAGAGACGCAATGTGAATTATGAGATTGTGTATGAATATGGCACCACATTCTTGCCCTTTTGTTCAAACAATAAAGCACGGATCACCGTGTCTTGTTCCGACTCCACTCCAAGAAGCCCTGCTACCAGCTGTATACATATATATACAATAATTATTTGATCTCACTTGGTCTATGTTTATCTACAATATTCTAAAAATTCATTATCTTTATCTAGAATATTATAAAAATTCATCATAGACATAATTAACTTTATCAAAATATTTCGAAAACTTTATACAAAACGTAGGCGCAGTGATTTACCCGCTTGGCGATGGGGGTTTGAAGATGAGCATTGGCGCTGACATAGCCAGTAAGTCCAACATAGGAAATCAAATAACTTGCAAGCAGATAATTGAGACTATTAGCATACAGATTAAATGGAGGCGACAGAGTTGTATTCAATGCAACGTTGATGACTCTGGAAAAATTTGAAGCGCTCAGATCCAGTTGGGGTCTAGGAAACCCGCGCACAGTTTTCTTCAAATCCCTGCGTCGGATTACATAGCAGAATTAGTACAAATATTATGTAATAACTATTAATTGGCAATATGAAGTGTTATTAACAGAGAGAGCTCATGATGATGAGATTACCTGAGGTGACCAACTTCTTGGTAGGAAAATTCCTTGACGACCTCTAGGAGGAATGGATCGAGGTTAGCCTTCTGTCCGCCTTTGGGAGGTGGTCCACCACTTACCAGCTCTGGTGCAGCTTTATCCAGTCCATAACTGAAGGCTGACCACAGGAAAAACGCAGCTTCCAGGTACTCTAAATTTATCGAAAATTCAAGCCAGTCTACATCCTCTCCTTTAACTCTCACAGGGCTGTAGCCCGCTACACTACTTATATTACCTCTAGGATGGTGATGGCCACAGCGAAGAAGATCTTGATCCGACAGTAACGCGTCTGCAATTCGTGAAGCTTGAAGCTGGGACACCAATAAAAGCGACTGCAAATAGAGAAAGAGGGTAGACATTGCCATTTTGGCCTAGGCGATCAAGAGACAAGACGAGAATAGAAGTTAGTGCCGAGGGATTGACATGGGGAGGAGGTAAATATAGGAATCCTCAATGACCCAAAATTAGAAGCAAAATAGATTGCGTTAACAGATTTCATTTCAAAAAATTTCTGGAAGCGTTTTTCAAGATGGTATGTTGGTATGTGATGCAGGGGCATTAGACACTAGCCAACAATGTAGGATCTTTGTCCACATGTTGTGGCTAGGAGGGTTTGAAAACAGTCGAGTTGTTATAGCTAGGTGTCAATACCTTAGTTGATTGTATTATTAGATCAGTTAGAGTCGTGGAAGTCAAATAGTTCAATTAGTTTAGCTGTAATATTCCAGTTAATTGAATTATTTTAATTAGGCTGTTGATTTCCTAAAACGGTCCTCTCAGAGGAACTGAAGAGTCATATGTTATTGTATAAAATTGTAAGTCCTCGGATAAAGGAGGGGAGAAAGGAAAAAAAGAGAGACATATTTCTGCAATAAACTCTATGTATTGAGAAATTTCTTCCGGTTGAATAAAATTCAAGTCCTGTTGAATTCCAAACTTCCTGTATTTATAATTGTGAAGAATTGGTTAACTGCGAGGCAATTGTGTAATGGTAGTTCCGTTCTCTGTCCTTGAATTCCCTTAATTTATCCGAATAAACACTATTAAATCCGTGCTACTCGCAGGCGGGTCTGTGCAGAAGAAGTGTGGTCATGACACTGTTTGATTTGGTAGATTTCCCACTTCATAAAGAAATAGAGGTGTTGTTCTCGAACTGGAACCGTAGTCTGGACGCGAGTTAAATTAACAAAGGAATAACATAACCCCGCATTTACCCTATTCGATCACTATAGCTAAACTACGAGTGGGTTTGAAAAGTGGGTTGCCCATATCTCACCACTTTTTGTGAAAGGGCGATATTTTCTGAATTGAAGCAATTCCACAGAGCCTTTGACGCGTGGCACCGGACGAAAGTGCAAAACCACCTTTATGTATTCTCATCGCACGTTAAAGCTAGTATGAGGACGCCGAGCAATATTGACGAGGGCCGTTGATCTGGCGCAGAGTCATCGACGATGGTCGTCTAACGGAGATGTGCGGGATTTAACCAAGGTACGACGACTGCGTTGATTGGGTGATTGAACGTAGACGCGGGACCCAGAACCAAGGTCTGTGTACGAGTCATTATTCGGGAAGCGTTGATTTTAATATAAGGTCCAAATATATATAGTTAATTTCCGAAGGTTTAACATTGGTTATAAAGTGCGTGGATCATATATATGCCGAGAAAATAATATAAAGTTCAACCATTGTGGAGAGTATTATTTATCAAATTCTACGAATTTGATAATTAATAAAAGAAATAGACCATGAGGAGGAAAGGAGAAATCAGACAGAGCCACGTCACCTTTGACCAGCTCTCCGTAGAAAAAACCTTTCAGCATTGTTGCATCAATTTGTGGTATCAGAGCGTGTTCTGAGTTGTTTTTGCTGACATAGCAATCAGAGTGTGTAGAGGTGCTGGTAGAAGAAGACTTGTTGCCAACGCCGAGGTGTTGGGGATGTTGCAGAGGGTCGAAGCGAGAATAGATGCCATGGAGAGAAGACAACCCAAAGATCCTGAAGACATCATCGAACCTGAGACAGAAGAAATAGAAGAAAATGTTGAAATTCCTCCTAACATGAGGCTCCTTAGAACTGTTCTGGGGTCTGCAGTTGAGCCTAGGATTGAAGTATCGAGTTATGCAGGGGGACTGAATCTAGAGGAGCTAGTGGACTAGATAAATGAATTAAACAAGTGCTTCGATTATGAAGAAATAAGTTAAGATAAGAAGGTCAAGTTTGCAGTAACAAAGCTGAAAGGACATGCTGCACTTTAGTGGGATGGAGTACAGGCAGAGAGGAGGAGAGCTGGCAAGCAACCTATCAAAAGTTGGACTAGGATGATGGCTAAATTGAAAGGTAAATTATTTCCTATTGATTACCAGCTGACATTGTATAAACAAATGCAGAACCTGAGACAGAGGTTGCTGACAGTAAAAGAATACACAGAGGAATTCTACAGAGTAAGCATAAGGGTTGGGAAATTCCAAGACACACCTAAGAAGACTTCCAGATATGTGAATGGTCTCAAGCTGGAGATCCAAGATGATATTGGTCTCCTGTCTCCTAAGACAATGGAATAGGCCTATCAGATGGCCTTGAAAGCAGAGGAGAAACTCCTGAGGAAACAGGCTGCCAAGAAGAGAGGTACTTTCCGTGGAAAGGGAAGTCGGGGTGGTAGAGGAAAGCCTGCTACACTCGGGGATGGAGCTAATAGTATCTCACCTTAGAATGCATCTACAAAGGATGATGCAAGGGGCATAAGGGGTTCTTACAGAGGAAAAGGAAGAGGAGGTAGAGATAGAGGCAGGGGTAGATAATTGAGGTGTTATAGATGTTAGCAAGTGGGACACAAGCACTACGAATGTCCAAAGAATGTGGGTGTTGGTCCAAGGAATGTTGTTGTTTCCCAGGCTAGAGAAGAAGTAGAAATTGAAGAAGAAATTCTTCCAGAGAGGGGAGAATCCTTAGTGGTAAATAAGGTCCTGTTGAAGCAAGCCAAAGAGGTCACTGAGCCTGCACAAAGGAAGACTTTGTTTAGGAGCATATGCAAAGTCCAAGGGAAGTGCTGCCAGCTAGTCATTGATAGTGGTAGCACAGACACTCTGGTTTCCACTAAGGTAATAGAGAAATTGAAGTTGAATACAAGGGAGCATCCAACTCCCTATAGGGTGTCCTGGCAGCATAAAGGACATCAGTTGGTTGTAAAGGAGTAGTGTGAGATAGAGCTACAAATGGGAAAGTATAAAGATAAGGTCCTATGTGATGTAATGCCCATGGATGTGTGTCATATACTGTTGGGCAGACCTTGGCAGTTTGACAGAGCAGCAGTGCATGATGGCAAGAAGAACACTTACAAGTTCTTCAAGGATGGGGTACATCATACATTGATACCCATAGAAGAAGGAGAGCCATCCAACAGAGTGATTGATCCAAAGACCTTGTTGTTGAGCGGGAAGGAATATCTGCAGCAGATAGAAGAAGAAGAGGTAAGCTTTGCTTTAGTTTGCAAGCCTAAAGTAGTTCCTACTTCTACAAAGATTTCTGATTTACCAGTAGAGATACAAGAGATGTTAGATGATTACTGTGACATTGTTGTGGATGATTTACCTGATGAGCTACCACCTGTGAGGAAGATCAACCATCAGATATATTTTATCCTTGGTTCAAATCTGCCCAATAAGGCAGCCTACAGAATGAATCCCAAGGAAAATGAGGAAATCATGAGACAAGTACAGGAATTGGTGGACAAGGGGCTGATTAGAGAAAGTATGAGTCCATGTGCAGTACCAGCAGTATTGAGCCCAAAGAAAGATGGAGGCCAGAGGATGTGTACTGATTCCAGAGAAATCAATAAGATCACAATCGGGTAGAGATTCCCTTTGCCCAGAGTTTAGGACTTAATGGATTGTTTGAGTGGTGCTAAATATTTCTCAAAGATAGATTTGAAGAGTGGATACCATCAGATTAGAATACGAAAGGGTGATGAGTGGAAAACTGCCTTTAAAACAAATGAAGGACTGTATGAATGGATGGTAATGCCTTTTGGGTTGTCAAATGCACCTAGCACTTTTATGAGACTTATGAATGAAGTTTTGAAAGAATTCATTGGTAAATTTGTGATAGTGTATCTGGATGATATATTAGTTTTCAGCAGAACTAGAGAAGAACATTTAAGGCATCTTAATTATGTCTTGAAGAAGTTGCACAAAGAGAAACTGTTGATAAATCTAAAGAAATGCTCATTCATGAAGGAAGATTTAGTGTATTTGGGGTTTTTTTTTCTGCAGAAGGATTGAAGATGGACCCAGAAAAGGTTAAGGCAATTGTGGAGTTGCCTTCACCCAGGAATGTCTTTGAGGTAAGAATTTTCCATGGACTTGCTAGTTTTTACAGGAAGTTTATAAGAAACTTCAGTAAGATTAATGCACCCATAATTGAGACAATAAAGAAGATCAAACAACCATTTAAGTGGACTGCTGAAGCAGAAATAAATTTTAAGCTGCTGAAGCAAAAGAGCTTCTATCTGTTAAAACAGGGTTACTACATGCCTGTAAAGCCTGTTTTGATTCTACCTGATTTTAATAAACCATTTCAAGTAAAATGTGATGCTAGTGGAGAGGCCATTGGAGCTGTGTTGAGTCAAGATGATAGGCCTGTGGCATATTTCAGTGAGAAGCTTAATGACACCAGAAGAAAGTATTCCTCTTATGAGAAGGAATTCTATGCAATTGTTTAGGCACTGAAGAAATGGAGACATTACTTGATGTCCATGGAGTTTGTATTATATTCTGACAATCATGCTTTGTAGTACATTGTATAGCAGCCCAAGTTGAAACATAAGCATGCTAAATGGGTTGAGTATCTCCAAAGTTTTAATTTTGTTTTGAAACATATAAGTGGTCAAGCCAATAAAGTAGTTGATGCTTTGAGTAGGAGGCACATGCTTGTTCAAGAAACTAATTTTGAAGCTGCAGGATTTGATTTTATGAAAGAATTGTATAAAACAAATCCTGATTTTAAGGAAGCATTTGAGGCATGTAGTAACCCTGTGTTGAGGAGGTAAATCCCCTCTGCGGACAGAGGTGATCCCTACTAGCCCAGCAGGGGTCTAGCAACAATCACGAAATGTTACAACGCAAGTTCCTAGTTACGAATGAAAAGACCAAAGATGGAGGCCTACCTGGAATCCAATGCTACGATCCGAAGAAGAGAGCGTTCCCGTTCCTCAGCCTCGGCAGATCACGATCCTCCACGATCTCCGTGGATGGACACCTGCACATGCAAGAAACAAACAGATACAAGCATAAAATCCAGCATACGCAACTAAATATCAGTCAGAAAGGATACTACTCATATTAACATAATCGAAAATAGAGTGGAACCATAATCGTAATCATTCATTAAATAACAATCGAAAGAGATTACAACCAATGTTTTGACGTCGTGGTCTCCTTCGGATGGGTCTCCAGTCGTTCACGTCTCGCAAAGCTCGCCAGGGAAAGGGCAAACCTCTCCAGAGTCTCTCGACGATAGTCTCCTTACTTGAGTCGGCCTTAAGGGGAGAAAGAGGGCTCTTACAGCACAAAGGCTCTTGGGAATTTGGAGATTCAAAGCTTAGGCACTTCAAGACTAGCTTGCCATGGAATTGAGCAGGCTTTTATAGATAGGGAAGGAGGGAGTTGGGATCCCTATTATTGTGGGATTGGCCCTATCAACAAGGAAGGTTCCATGGGAGGTGGCAAAACCACTTCCCTTCCATAGAACTTCCGTAGCCAAACCTCCCAACTCAAGATAGGCAATGGTTTCTGAGTTTGTTGGAACTCAACTTCCGCCATCTTTATTTAAAAAACAGTCCCTAAATTGGGTGGCGCGACTACTGCTCTATGACAGAGCGCCAGTTGGCGCGACCTCTTTGCAGGATTTTCCCCATTGGCGCGAGTACTGAACTGTCCGCCCGCGCCAATGCAAAAAGGGATGTTTTTCATGATTTTTGCAAGGAGATGTCTCAAGGGAAAATAAAGCTCATGCTTAGAGGAATGCATTGATGATGTTTTCAAGGCATGACAATGTTCACAAGTCACAAAATGGGTCCTCCATTGTGCGGGACGGGGAATGGTAGGGACGGTGACAAATTACTGTGTAACAGATGCCCCCTAAAGTATGAGGCCCGAGAGAGAGAGGGGTGAAATGCTTTACGAGAACATGTTCAACTAAAGGCCCGCCGTTGGAAAACCTGCGCAGAAAAATAAAACTGATATCTCAAGTACATGATGTATATGTGGTATGGGCGCAGCCATCCGAAACAGAGTACACTATAATCCGGATCCAGGGTATGGGCGCAGCCATCCAACGAGGATCAAATAAATAGACTCAGGTATGGTCGCAGCCATCCAATCAACGAGTCATATACATAATGATAATAATCCACAATCGCAGCCTGGATTACAACAGACACAATCCAGGGTCTTGCGCTCCATCTCGACCCAAACAAAGTACAAGTTCAAGCATGCGAATATGTGAGCTGAATTCGAACATGCAAGAACATCGTCCGATTACCAGCCAATGATGAAAGCTGTTAACAGACGCGAGAGGAACCACCAATAATGAAAATGGCCCTCAAGGTACTACAGGTACAATCTACGGCGTGTGAATCAATGAGCTGGCGTCGAACACCCGTAGAATCACTCGATCGGAGGCCAATGATGAAAACCCCACGTCAAATGCGACGAACCTGCCATTGAGGCATGCAGGCTCCAAGGTACCATAAAGGAGTCTCTAGATCAACTTCCTGGATAATGAGCTGAAGTCGACAGGAAGTGACCTTGATCGAAGGTGGGCCATAATTTTTCCCACATCATCGACACGAGACAGAGGAACATGATGTTTTTGTTGTGAATCAGGATCGTATGAGAATCAGAGGAAGGTTGATATTTGCATAGGTCAACTTCTCTCGAACATATAAACGGCACGACAGTGGACTTGGCAGTATTTGACATCAACGGATCAGAGGTCATGGTGACGAGGCAATGAGCAGATGAGAGGTCAAAAGGGATTATCCAAACCCATGGAGACAAAGTGAAGAAACGAGATGAGATGTCCCCAACCCGACACGAATGCAGGAAAGTGCCATGTTCAAGAGCGACATACTGCCGACGACAACGATGATGGTTCCATTTTTTCCCCCACCATTTCTGGCGAGTACCCCAATTATTTTTGATAACAAGCTTGAAGGGGATAGCATATGCTTGTAATATAAGTCCACCCTTCGGGCGAATCCATCCTAGTTCATTTAACGAGTCCTAGGAAGGAGGAACTCGGAGAACGTCATTTCGAATGGATCCGATGTCATCAGGGTTTAACGAGCCTGACAAAGGAAGAACTCGGCGTCTTTTCATGTTTAGAGAGTTTGAAAAGACAGTGAAAAGTAAACTCCACAGGTCCCTTTTCGTGAATAGTTCCTTAGATCCGAAAAGGTAGAAAACAATATCCGAGAAAACATCCTAGTCGCGATAGGCTAGGGTATTCCTTTTTCGTAATCGATCCATCCCAGCCCGAAAAAGGGGTAAACGTATACTGGGTAGATGTCGATTCGTGTCCAATTTAACGAGATCGAAACGACAAGGGCCTCGGCAATATTTTCATGTTTAGAGAGTCAGAAAAGAGTTGAAAGATGACTCCAAAGTGACTTTTTCGTGTATTTACCAAGTCCAAAAAAGTATAAAATACAACTCGTTTCCATCGTTAAAGTCGCAAAAACCTACTGCTGCACATACCAAGCAAGCGTAAAACCCATTTTCGACATAACATATTAAAATATTTGAGAAAAATGACTTTTTACAACTCATTTTATGTCAAAAAGTTATAAATATGCCAAATTGGTGAAAATAAAATTACATTTACTATTTACCTTGGTAAAAAGCAACAGTGACCCATTTGGAGCAGAAACTTCTGACGGCGATTGCGACAGATCCGGTTGACCATTCAGTTTCTCGTCTGCTACAGGTAAGAGGCGCTTCCCTGCTCTACATTTTCATCCATTTTTTAATAGTTTTCCCTTGTAAATCAGTTCTATGTGGCCACTTTTGAAATTTTAGGGCCGCGCTCATTGGCGCGGGTATCGGGCACGGACCCACGCCAATGGGCTCTTTTATACAAAGGGCTCGCGCCACGTGGCGCGACTATTCACGAAACAGCCGCGCCAATGGCCGAACCTAAAATTCTGCCTAAAAAATCGATATTTAAACCAAATTGCATGGAATTTGAGGCCTACCAGAGATCTAACTAAGGGTTTATGACCATATGGATGCAGGTAACCAAGAAAAATGGTGATTGAATGGAAAGAAGGAGAGCATGGAGAAGAGGATGAACAGGCCATCCAAAGGGAGGCTTGCATGAATGCCCTCAGAAACTGCGGGCTGAAGAAGTTCTTCCTTACACCCTGTCTACGAGCTCAGCCCGAGATCCTCCAGTATTTGATCAGTATTTGGGATGAACATGAACAAGTGTTCAGGTTGCGAGATTAGGTATTAGAGCTGGAGGTTTCTGATGTTTATTTTTATCACCGGATTTTCCCGCAGAGGTCCGATCCTTGTCTTGAATGGAAGCATACCGTCTAGCGAGAAGATAGAAGAAGTGATGGCACGAGTGTGCCGAGGAGCACAAATGGGATCAGGAAGCAAGAAGGTGGATATCCACACTATCCCTGATCTGGCATTGAGAGTTGTCCTACATACCATCATGCGGGCTGCAGGGTCGCAAGCACCGCACGAGGTCACAAAGGCCCAACTCCTGCTGGCCTCAGAATGCATGAGTCCCTTACTGTTCGACTGGGCAACAACAGTAACGATAAATACGAAAAGGCAGCTCACAAAATGCAAACAAGCTAAATTGAAACAGTTTGGCTATGGTTCCATCCTGGTATCATTCATTCTGGAACGCTTACCAATCTTCCAGGGCCAAGGGGCCTCAGTAGCAGATCCGATACCACGAGAGCCAAGAATGGCTCGCTGGGCAGCATTAATGCCCAGAGCTAGAGGCGGCCAACAGATGTCCTGGAGGCCGGAGTTCTTTAGGTGGTTACGGCGCCAGTTGATTGTAGTGGAAGACTAGCCCTATGCAGGAACCGACTTCACCGAAGACCCAGATCTCCCACTGCCAGAAGGAGATGACTGGGACGAGGAGTTGGTTAAGACCTCATGTTTTTGATTTTATGTTTTATGTTTTTTTTTTTGTGCTAATACACATTCTTCCTAACACATTTTATATATGTATGCAGATGTGCAACCTGAGAGACCAGTTGGGATGTCTCCAATCTCACGGAGGACTCAACTTGCCCCTGATCCTCAGGGAGAGGGTACCGGAGGAGAGGAGTTGATCCAGAATCTCGAGGGCATTGCCCGAGGGATCCCAGACTATGCTCGGCTGGCGGACGTACTGATGGCATACCAGCGTCACACGGTGGGAGTTCCAAGTCGGATCCACCGAATCCTGAGACGCTTAGTATGTGTAGTCACATGCTATCATGAGCACCATGTAGATTAGCTCTTAGGATTTATACCACACCTATTTTTTGAGAGACGTATCGTCTCTGGATGTACTTAAGACGATTATGTATATTTTGACTTTTATGTGACACACTCTATGTAAACATTTCAATATCTATATATATGTGCATATCTATTTCTAGATGGATCTTTCTTTACATGTGATGATGATTTACAAATTGCGCAAATGTCTGTCTAATACCAAATTTGCTACTGCATCTGTTAATGTATTCAAATGCCTGGGTATATGATGATATGTAATGTAATCAAAATTTCTTTCCAGTAATTGAATACGCAGATACAGACGTAAGATGGACGGGTTCCTTATCGAATAGTGTCCGTTCAATTGTAACCCCACAAGTTGTGAATCTAGATACACGAGCAATTCACTGATACCAAGGTTTACTGCCTCGGTTAATAATTCTAACACAGCACTATATTCCGCGATGTTTTTTGTGGTACGTCCTAGACACACTCCTTGCAGGTTGACCAGCTCACCAGCAGGATCATAGATTACCCAGGCTGCTGAAGATAGATTCCTGGTACTGCGGGAGGCACCATCCGCGAAACCAACAAATGGATGAATGGACATCTGCACAACTAGGAAGACCCGATCAGCAGAAAGATGTTTACAAAGCACACCACACTATACATGCACACAAATGAAAATCACACACCTATGTACACACACCACACCAAGAAATCACTTCAGGCATAGTACTTTTTGAGGTACAACCCATTTCTGGGTTGCGCCGGCGGAACTCCTTCATAATCTATAAGCTCGTAGGCCCCGTTTTTCAAAACGCGTTTTACTATATAGGGCCCATGCCACATAGGCTGGAACTTACCAGCTCCAAGCTTGTCATGTGCTTGATCGTACAGGAGGACGAGGTCTCCTTCAATAAAGGAACGAGGAGAAACAAATTGATCAAAATGAGTTTTGACCCTCTTCTTTTGTGCTTCGATAACCAAAGCAGCCAGACGATGGGTTTCATCTAACCGTTCCAAATACAGAAGACGTTCTTCCTCAGCAGAAGTATTAGGTAGAAGCTCCACAGCTAATTTCAACGAAGGAATCTCGCATTCAACGGGAAGAGTTGCTTCCAGACCATACACGAATTGAAATGGTGTCAACCCATTTGCACTCTTTGCAGATGTTTGGTATGCCCAAAGAGCTGAGAACAGTTGGAGATGCCAATTGGATTTGTGAATACCAACCGTTCGCTGAAGCATAGTGACCAAAACCTTGTTCACTGCTTCAACCTGACCATTCGCTTGAGGGTAATATGGTGTCGAGCTGTTGTGAGGCAAGCCCAACGTTGAAGTCAGCTCCGCCATCATATAATCTCGGAAATGAGTACCGTGATCAGTGACTATGGCTTGAGGAACCCCGAATCGTGCAATAAAGTGGTTGAATATAAATTGAGCAGTCGTTTTCCCGTCAGCAGCTAGTGTAGGCATCGCCTTGGCCCACTTGGTGAAGTAGTCGACGGCGAAAATGATATACACATTCCCCCCGGCTGAGTGAGGGTTACACGTCATAAAATCCATGCCCCATTTTGCAAAAGGGATGATGGTAGTAACGGGATGCAATGGTAAAGGCGGCGCGCGCATCTTGCGCTGAAATATCTGGCATGCATGACATTTACGGACTGCAGTGATACAGTCTTTGAATATGGAAGGCCAGAAATAACCTGCTCGCAGAATATTCTGGGCAGTAGCATACCCGAACATATGTCCACCACAGGCGCCACTGTGGCAGTCATTTAGGACCTTTTCAGCCTCTTCCAAGGTTAGGCATCGCCGGAGCACCGAATCTACTCCAATGCGATATAAGGTATCTCCTACTATCCGGTAGGGCTGGGACTGGTGCCGAATGCGACGGCGGGCAGCTTTATCCAACTCAGACCGAAATGTCGAGGTCTGAAGATACACTATTATGTCACCGTACCAAGGGTCATGAGTACTGATGAGGAAAAGCGTTTCGTCCGGTATATGGTCTTCAGAGTGTGAGGGAGCAGAGTCTGTAGGGAGAGAACATATCAAATCCGCGAAGACCAGTGATTTAGTTGACTTAGCAGTAGTGAACTCCAAGTCAAACTCCTGCAGGATCAAAATCCATTTGGAGTACTTTCCCCCCAGTAATTGTCTAGAAAGAATATACGTCATAGGGTTGCAGTCTGAAACCACTGTTATCGTACGCAAAAGGATCTAATGGCGAAAGCGCTGTACAGCGTGTACTGCTGCTAATGCCAACTTCTCGACATGAGCATAACGCGTTTCTGGATCGAGAAGGTTCCGTGATAGGTAATAAACGACATGTTCATCACCGTCATCGTCATCCTGCACCAAGACCATGGCTATGGTGCTAAATGCGGCGGCTAGATATAAAGTGAAGTCGCGGTGGTAGTCCGGAGGACGAAGCAACGGAGCATTGACAAGCAACGTCTTCAGCTTCTCAAAGGATTCCTGAGCAATTTCGTCCCAATGAAAGGGAACATTCTGCTTTAACAAACGAGTGAATCCTTTGGCCACCTCGGCATAATTCGGGATAAAGCACCGAAGAAAGTTCGCTTTCCCTTGCAGACTCTGTAACTGATACAGGGAGGAGGGTGATGGGAGATTTACGATGGCCTCGACCTTTAAAGGGTCAAGGCGAATTCCATCTTTCGAGATGATGAATCCTAAAAGACGGCCAGAATCAACGCAAAAGACGCATTTATGAGGATTGAGCCTGATATTGTAGCGCCTGCAACGAAGAAAGATCTGGGGGAGATGCTCAGGATGGTCCTCTCGCTTACCTGAATGGGCTGGCAAGTCGTCCAGATAAGGTTGAACGATATGGCGAATTTCATGAAAAGCATAGGACATCGCACGCTGAAAAGTGGCTCCAGCGTTCTTCAAGCCGAACGAGAGTTTTTTGTACGCGAAAGTACCCCACGGACAGATGAATGTGGTCTTGTGTTGATCCTCAAGTGCAATATTGATTTGGTTATATCCTGAGAAACCGTCCATTAAGGAATAGATCTCACTCCCGGCACATTCGTCGATGATCTGGTCTATAAACGGAGTGGGATAATTATCCTTTGGACAGGCGCGATTGATGTCGCGATAATCCACACAGACTCTAATCGTACCCTGCTTTTTATCGACAGGGACAATGTTAGACACCCATTCTGTGAGGGGGATGGGATAAATAAAACTCGCGTTCAGAAGTTTTTCAAGTTCTGCCTTGATGGCGACGGCTTTTCGAGGATGCATGGGGCGTAAGCGTTGGCGTACGGGTTTCGCACCTGGATAGGTTGGAATCTCATGCACTACGATACTGGGATCAATCCCCGGCATTTCCTCGTAAGACCACGCGAAAACATCTCTGAATTCTTTGAAAAGCTTAGTATAGACTTGAATCTCATCAGGAGAACAAGTCACACCCACGTGAATATTCTCAACGATCCCCGGTTTAACGGAGATGTTGATTGGAGCAGTTTGAGTAATGTTACTTAGGTTACCCTCTGAAAAAACCTCGTGCATCAAAATGGGCATTTGAAGAGGAGGGGTAGGAACCTGAGTAGCATAACGCTTCAGACAGTCAGTCATTTCCCCCAAGCTAAGCATAAAAGAGGAGCGATGATGTCCATCGCCCCAAGGCAGCTCCTCAAGAGACATAGTTTCAATGATAGCCTCATCAGAAGGAAAAGTCTCTCTGAGAGGATCAGGTGAATCAGCCTGACCAAGCCAGTGGGATTGAGAGTAGACGTCGAGAGCCATGTTCAAAGGAGCATGCTGAGGAGGTGGAGGATCAGATGCAGCAACAATCTCACAGTAGTTGATCTCTACTGGCGTTAAAGGCATTGATTCTCCAAACTCATACACCTGCTCAGGCGTAGGAATAAGCCAGGGGTCATCAGACCTGGACATCATGTTGACTTGAGCGGTGTGCGGTGGTGGTGCGGGAAAGATACCCATGAGGACTGGGTCTTTGAAGAGACCAGGTCCTACACTGTCCGGGGGATTCGGAATTTGATCCACGTATGGCACGTTGTTCTCAGAGGAAGAGGTGAAAAATGACAACTGATCCACCGTGACAATCTTGCCCCCGTGAGGGAACTTAATGAATCGAAAGACGGTGGACGGCACGCAGAGCATGGCATGGGTCCAGCTGCGGCCAAGAAGTATATTTTAGTTGAGTTTAGCGTCAACCACTTCCACTTCTACGTTGACAGTTTTTCCCTGTAATGTGATCGCTAGACTCTCGAGAACGCCCAGGGGTTTAGATTCCCGACCATCAAACGCCTCAAGGGCATTGGGAGATGACGACAGGGCTAGAGAGCCGATGGCCTTCCAGCAAGCGGAGGACATAACGCAGGTAGATGCACCCTCATACACGATGGCCCTATGAATTTTCAGACCGTTAATCCTGACTTGAATAACCAGAGCGATTTGATGTGGAAGACGGGGAGTGAAATTCTCCATATCGAAGGTGAGAAGACTCGAGTCGGCGGGATCAATGCCCTTGATCGCAGACAGTAAAGCCTTCCGTTGCGAAGGACAACTTTGAAGAACTTCTAGCGCAGACATGGCAGATGGCGCTTGTGCCAAATCCTCAACAATGCTGTAATGTTGAGCGGCACGAGCATTTGGATTATGAGAAGATCTTCGAAGGACAGTTTTGGGAGGTGGCTTCACAACGAGTTCAGGAGAAGGCTTCTCGATTTCCAACAGACCGGAGATAGGTGGGGGAGGTGGCCCATCGGCAACTGCCTTCCCGGGTGCTTGCCGCGATTCGTTGTAATCCTTCGACCGTGTAGCGACAGAGATAGGTGCAACACTCTTCACCATGAAAAACTGAGACCCAAACGGTGCAGATGGTGACGGCTATTCAACCATATGGGTCCGCTGAGAGGGAAATGGCTCTTTTAACATGGCCAGAGTCCCTTTTGGGCCCTTTAGAAGTTGACTAACCTCGGATCGTCGTGGACAATCCTTAGTATAATGGTTCCCTTCACATATGAGGCAAGATTACTTCGGTTTACACTGGGAGCCATCCTCAGTACGAGATTTAGATTCTGGTTTCGGGGCATCAGATTTAGATTTGCCTTTGCCCTTCTTCTTCCCCTTGGAGGATTTGTCTGCAGGATTGGCCTGAACGGCATTCACCTCCACGGTTTTACCAGAATCGGATGAGGCGGGATTAGCAGAGGTATTGTTGGAAGAATTAGCCTTCTGCTTCCCATTCGAAGATTTCTTCGAATTCTGAGAGACAGAAACAATGACACCATCCACCGCAGGGGTAGGCGGAGCCTTAGAGGTCCCGAGAAGTGAAGCATCAGTCAAGATGTCATAAAGCGTGCCGGATTGAGAATAGACAAGATCCAGGTATTGGGCACGCGCGATGGCTTGTTCCTCTGTCACGCACGCTCCCATCGCAATATCCTGAGCGATTTTATTCACAAAGGAGGTGGTGAATCAGTGAGTCAGTATCTGATCAGGTATGTGAAACTTGATCAGTCTACGACGGCGCCGCCACTCATGAATGTGATCTGACATGTGAGTGGCTTTATCCTGCTTCAGGGAAGTCAGGAAGTGCGTCTCGGCTTCATACCAAACCGGTAACTGAAAATGCGTGAGTAAAGCCATGGCTAAAGAGTTGAAATATTGGAAAATGCCACGGGATAACTCTTTGTACCACTTAGCAGCAGCGAATCGAATCGTCGACACAAGAGTTAGACGAACACCAAAGATGATACGTCATCACATGCGCCTGGGGGTCCTCTCCAACTTTTCCCTCAAACTTGGGGCAATCACCTGTAATCTTGGTGTGAACCGGAGGCCAATACAAATTATGTAAAATCAGATCATTGGTCAACTTTGAAACATCTGGCAGCTCCAAGGTAGCCAGAAACGGCAATGGAGGATTAACTATCATGCCAGGCCCAGGATGAGGTCTGGTACCCATACTCCACGATGGTTGTGAATATCCTTGCCCCCACGGGTTCTGTCCTACAGGATTCTGACCGTAGGGGGCGTAGGTCGTATAACCAGACTGATTTGGATGCTGGTAACCATAGTGTGGGGCTTGATAACCAGGGTACGGACCCTGATTATGTGTCGGCCCCGTATAAGCAGCGTTTGGATTTGGCTGCTGAGTGTAGGTAAAACCGGGTGGAGGAGGATAATACTAAGAGCCTCTGGGGTGGTTATAGTGCGGTTGAGACTGACCATGAGGATAATAACCACCCTGAGGATGAGTAGGTTGCTGAAAAGTGGAACCCTGCGGAGCCTGATAAGTAGGGCGCAGCTGTTGATTTGGCTGCGGCATTGAATGAACCGGCTACTGTGCAGGGTTAATGGAATGAGAGGGCTGCCCTGAATGAACAGGTTGACCCGACTGAGAGGGCTGACCTAAGTGAATAGGTTGACCCAGGTGAGAGGGCTGACCTGAATGACCAGGTTGACCCGGATAGACAGGCGGCGCCGGTTGCGCAGGTTGACCTGGTTGTAAGTGAGCCCCAGGTTGTACCGGATGGGCCGGTTGGCCTGGAGGCAGGACACCGGGTTGTACTGGATGAACCGGTTGGCCCGGTGGTGGAACAGGACCAGGTGCTTGCTGGAAACCGGTTTGACCTGAAGGAGAACCATAGGATAGTCCCGGCTGATATGCAACGTTAGAAAAAACAGGATACTGCGATTGCATCGGTAAAGAAGGTTGGATTTTCCCCCCAGGACCATAGACCGGTCCCGGTTGATACCCCAGCTGAGGCTGAACAGGTTGACCAGAAGGGCTATAATACTGTCCTTGCAGATCGTACGATGGCCCTTGTTGGCCGACAGGATAACCTTGAATGGGCTGCCCCTATGGATCATAAAGATAGCCAGGTTGGCCCGTCGGTTGGCCTTGGAAAGGCTGTCCTTGCGGGTTATAAGCCTGGTTATAAGGTAAACCTTGAGCATAGAGATAAGCCTCAAGAGCGGGTAGATGCAAAATATCCCCGTGCTCGTCATACTGACCTGGAAAAGCAGATACGGGAGTACCATCCTGTGCATAGTGCGAAAAGTAAGATCGGTAGGGATCTTGGGAGGATGGTCCAACCTCGGCGTTAGGCTATTGCAAAGACAACCGATACTCCTCCGGAGAGATGTTCTCCGGTATAGCAGTGGCTAGATAAACATCTTCAAGAGTTGGCCCAGCCCTAGTAGCAGATGCTGAGACAACAGCAGAAGAGGCGGCCACAAAGACAGTGGGCCGAATGGGAACAGAAGTGATGGGCGTCTGAGGAGACACCCCGGGTGTGGTAGCAGCTGGCCTCGAAGCAGGAGATGATACTCCCATAGAGGCTGCAGCGGAAATGATCTGACCTAGAGATCTGTATCCCTGTGGTAAAGAAGGACTGGCTGTTGACATGGCAGCCAGCTCAGAGTTGTCTCCCTGAAACAATCTTCGTGGGAAGAGCTGATAGTCTTCACCAGATGTTGGGATTTCCTCACCAGAATCACTCATGGTTGATCCTGCCATTAAATCTCGCAAGAGATGGCGAGGACTAGGAGGAAAAACAGCAGCAACAAAAGGCGAACCCGATGTAAGAGAAAGGAAATCAGCTCCTAATCTCAATTCAGACACAGGGTCCGAAAAAGGCCAATTGAACTGAACTGGTCCTCCAAAGGGTTACTCAGCGAGAACCGGTCCCCCGTCAGGAAACTCGAAAACAACAGGCTGCTGTGGTTCGACAGAGGATTGGAAAGCCTCTGAAGAATCGTCCGTGTAAGGACTACCAGTAGACGAAACCGAGGGTTCTGCCACTGTGGAAAACGACAAGAGAAGAGAAAAACCAACACACACACGGGTTGAAAAAGAGTCAAGACACACGATCAAATGGTCAACAATAAATATCTAAGAGGGCGTGTAATCATGGGTGATTAATTTTTACCACATTGAAAAGTAAGAAACTCTACCGTTTCATGTTTTAAGAGTCAAGAAACGATAGAAAGATGACTCTATCTCTTTCAGATTTGATACAAGCGTGAAAGGACAAGTGCTTGACGGTCTTTTCAAATTTAGGGAGTCAGAAAAGACCAAATGAATGCTCAGGAAAAAACTAGGCACAAATGGTGTACCAAATATCCGTGAACTGCAATATACACCTTGGTTTCAATAATAAAACAGAAATTGACCAAGGACTTTCCGTACGTGCAGGAAATCTCCCCGAATGCTATGTTCAGTGTATCACGAGTATAGGGTGGCAGACTCGGCTTCCTGTGGATAAAGGATTGAAAACCTATAGGGGTCTCCCTTTATATACGCGACGGTATGGGGAGCACAAGTCCGTACTAGCGTTGTCTAAAGCCAAAAGGCGAACGACAACTGCTAGGTTTAAAGACGCCGGAACACGTCTCTAGCCTAGACCTCTAAATATGTTTCGTTAGATTTCAATGCTGCCTTAGTTTAATTGGGTGGATTTTAAAGTTGATCTTCAATTAGGTTTCAATTTTCAGGCCCTAACGAATGTATTGTTTCAAAAAACTCCTAAGTGCAAAGCTACATGCCACAGTAGACCATTTTGTTCAATGAAAACTAGCTACAGAAGAGTTGAGAGTCTTTACACAAACAAAATGATTCGGAAGACAAACAATGAGACCTCTAATGCAACTAATGAAATTGAAAACTTTTCATTCAAATCACTAATCACTAGTAAAATCGAAAAATTTCAATTTGCACTAATTCAACCAAAAGCACAAGAGATTTTTTTTTGTAATTTTCAACGTTTGATAGCTAATATGCACTAAACAAACTGAAAACAAATGGAACAACTTGAGAAACGATATTGAGAGAGCAAAACAAGCAAATTTCACTCAATGACACAAGCAATCAAATCCCAAATTGACCAAAGTCTCTCAAAACCAAGAAAAGACTCAAAGGCTCCAATGGACCGTGTGATCTAGGCCCAAAGCAAGACCAAACGAAATTTGAATGAAGGAATGAGAAATCACCCAAAAATCGCAACAAAACAATGAACAACTACTAAGAGGATGCGGAGGAGCAATCAGAAAGTTGACTGGACAAACGAAACACCAAAACTCCCAAGGAGGGCTCGATACACTAAGCCACTAGATGCCCTAGGGCTCAAAACGTGAAATCGATAGATAAAAGCAAACAACCAAAGGACGGAGGCGAATTCCCAGTCAAACAGGACTCCAAAACACTCAGGTAGTCAGAAAATCAAGAAGAAAAGCACTGACCAAACCCAGAGAGCTCAAAACTGAGGAAACTCGAAAACCTTACAGGAGTGGCGTGACTGTAAGGTTGCAACTGGCGCCAGAAAGCAATTGGCGCGGGCTAAACAAAAGCAACATGCACCAATTGGCGCGACTGTCGAGCTAAAAAGCGCGCCAGTTGAGTTTCTCAGCCAAAAACAAAAAAGAACTACTCCAGAAGCAGATCAATGTATACTAAGCAAACCAAGAAGCAAAAACAGCAAAAGAACCCAACCCAGAAGGCTCATCAAGCAAGGAAAATCATAAAATAATCAAAACGAGACAATCTAAACGAGACAGTGAAATCTAGACGCTCCCCAGTTGAGTCGCCAAATTGTTGAGGAGGTAAATCCCCTCTGCGGACAGAGGCGATCCCTACTAGCCCAACAGGGGTCTAGCAACAATCACGAAATGTTACAACACAAGTTCCTAGTCACAAATGAAAAGACCAAAGATGGAGGCCTACCTGGAATCCAATGCTACGATCTGAAGAAGAGAGCGTTCCCGTTCCTCAGCCTCGGCAGATCACGATCCTCCACGATCTCCGCGGATGGACACCTGCACATGCAAGAAACAAACAGATACAAGCATAAAATCTAGCATACGCAACTAAATATCAGTCAGAAAGGATACTACTCATATTAACATAATCGAAAACATAGTGGAACCATAATCGTAATCATTCATTAAATAACAATCGAAAGAGATTACAACCAATGTTCTGACGTCGTGGTCTCTTTCGGATGGGTCTCCAGTTGTTCACGTCTCGCAAAGCTCGCCAGGGAAAGGGAAAACCTCTCCAGAGTCTCTCGACGATAGTCTCCTTACTTGAGTCGGCCTTAAGGGAAGAAAGAGGGCTCTTACAGCACAAAGGCTCTTGGGAATTTGGAGATTCAAAGCTTAGGCACTTCAAGACTAGCTTGCCATGGAACTGAGCAGGCTTTTATAGATGGGGAAGGAGGGAGTTGGGATCCCTATTATTGTGGGATTGGCCCTATCAACAAGGAAGGTTCCATGGGAGGTGGCAAAACCACTTCCCTTCCATAGAACTCCCGCAGCCAAACCTCCCAACTCAAGATAGGCAATGGTTTCTAAGTTTGTTGAAACACAACTTCCGCCATCTTTATTTAAAAAACACTCCTTAAATTGGCTGGCGCGACTACTGCTCTGGGACAGAGCGCCAGTTGGCGTGGCCTCTTTGTAGGATTTTCCTCATTGGCGCGAGTGATGAACTGTCTGCCCGCGCCAATGCAAAAGGAGATGTTTTCATGATTTTTTGCAAGGAGATGTCTTTAGGGAAATTGAAGCTCATGCTTCGAGGAATGCATTGATGATGTTTTCAAGGCATGACAATGTTCACAGGTCACAAAATGGATCCTCCATTGTGCGGGACGGGGAATGGTAGGGACGGTGAGAAATTACTGTGTAACACCCTGTTTTAACAGATAGAAGCCAGTGGCTAGATTATTTCTTGCAAGAGGACTTGTTATTCAGAAGAAACCAACTGTGTGTACCAAAATGTTCCATGAGAGAAAATCTGATCAAAGAGAAGCATAGTGGGAAACTTGCTGGACACTTTGGTACTGATAAGACTTATGAACAGTTGAGTCACTTTATTTCTGGCCCAAGCTGAGAGGAGAAGTGGATAAGTTTGTGAAGAATTGCAAGATTTGTCAATATGCTAAAGGAAGGAGCCAGAATGCAGGATTGTACACTCCCTTGCCTATTCCAGATAGGCCTTGGGACATGGTGAGCATGGATTTTGTTCTAGGATCTCCCAAGACTCAGAGAGGGAATGATGCATTCTTTGTTGTGGTGGATAGATTCTCAAAAATGGCACATTTTATTCCATGTTATAAAACTAGGGATGCCACCCATGTTGCTAACTTGTTCTTCAAAGAAGTTGTTAGATTACATGGGCTACCCAGGAGTATTGTTTCGGACATAGACACCAGATTTGTGGGGCACTTTTGGAGGACACTGTGGAAGAAACTTGGTACCAAACTGAGTTTCAGCTCAGCTTATCATCCTCAGACTGATGGAAAAACTAAGGTAGTGAATAGGAGTCTGGGAAATTTGTTGAGTTGTCTTGCAGGAGAACATCCCAAGCAGTGGGATCATATTCTGCCTTAGGAAGAATATGCATATAATGACTCACCAAATAGGAGCACAGGTCAGAGTCCATTCCACATTGTTTATGGAATGCACCCCAGAGGAATATCAAAGTTAATAAATCTGGGAGAGGCAGAGCTTAGAAGTGCAGATGGTAAGGAATTTGCTTCAGAGATCTAGGCCATACATGAACAAGTGAAACAACAACTACAAGGAAGCAGCATAAAATACAAAAGCAGAGAAGACTTGAGCAGAAAAGAAGCTCATTTTGAAGTAGGAGATCTGGTTTTGGCACACTTGAGAAAGGAGAGATTCCCAAAGAAGCAGTACAATAAACTGAAGTTCAAAAAGATTAGGCCATGCAAGATACTTAGGAAGTTTTCTACAAATGCTTATGAGGTTGAATTACCTCCTGATGTTGGAATATATTATCCCATTTTTAATGTTGCTGATTTGTACAAGTATGAGGATGATGGTGCAGAAGAAAGAACAGCAGACAAGGAACAGATTGAGTGGAGAGAGCAGCTACCTCCAGCACAACTGTTGCAACCAGAGAAAATATTGGATAAAATAACATTCAGAAGGAACATAGGATGAGAGTAATTTCAATACTTGATCAAATGGAAGGATAATCCAGAGGAAGATGCCACTTGGATGACTGAAGAAATGTTTCAGAAGATAGGCAGATCAGTGGGAGAGCTCATGGACAGGAGCCCATGAAGAAGATTGCCCTCGGGAGTCTAATGCAAAGGCATTAGACACTAGCCAGCAATGTAGGAGTTTTGTCCACATGTTGTGGCTAGGAGGGTTTGAAAACAGTCGAGTTGTTATAGCTAGGTGTCAATACCTTAGCTGATTGTATTATTAGATCAGTTAGAGTCGTGGAAGTTGAATAGTTCAGTTAGTTTAGCTGTCATATTCTAGTTAGTTGAATTATTTTAATTAGGCTGTTGATTTCCTAAAACAATCCTCTCAGAGGAACCGAAGAGTCATATGTTATTGTATAAAATTGTAATTCCTCGGATGTAGAGAAAGGAGGGGAGAAAGGAAAAAAAAAGAGAGATTTCTGCAATAAACTCTGTGTATTGAGCAATTGCTTCCGGTTGAATAAAATTCAAGTCCTGTTGAATTCCAAACTGCTTGTATTTATAATTGTGAAGAATCGTTTAACTGCAAGGCAATTGTGTAATGGTAGTTCCATTCTCTATCCTTGAATTCCCTTAATTTATCCGAATAAACATTGTTAAATCTGCGCTACCCATAGGCGGGTCTGTGCAGAAGAAGTGTGGCCATGACACTATTTGATTTGGTAGATTTCCCGCTTCATAAAGAAATAGAGGTGTTGTTTTCGAACTGGAACCCTAGTCTGGATGTGAGTTAAATGAACAAAGGAATAACATAACCCCGCATTTACCCTGGTCGATCACTGTAGCTAAACCGCGAGTGGGTTTGAAAAGTGGGTTGCCAATATCGCACCACTTTTGGTGAAAGGGCGGTATTTTCTGAATTGGAGCGATTCCACAAAGCCTTTGACGCGTGGCACCAGATGGAAGTGCAAACCACCTTTCCGTATTCTCATCGCATGGTAAAGCTAGTACGAGGACACTGAGCGATATTGATGAGGGCCATCGATATGGTGCAGAGTCATCGGATGGTGGTTGTCTGACGGAGATGCGCGGGATTTAACGAAGGTACGACGAGCGCGTTGATTGGGCGATTGAACATAGATGTGGGACCCAAAACCAAGGTCTGTGTATGAGTCATTATTCTGGAAGCATTGATTTTAATATAAGGTCCAAATATATATAGTTAACCACCGAAGGTTTAACATTGGTTATAAAGTGCGTGGATCATATATATATGCCAAGAAAATAATATAAAGTTCAACCATTGCGGAGAGTATTATTTATCAAATTCTACGAATTTGATAATTAATAAAAGAAATAGACCACGAGGAGGAAAGGAGAAATCAGAGAGAGCCACGTCACCATTGACAAGCTCTCCATAGAGAAAACCTTTCAGCGTTGTTGCGTCAGTATGCAATCTAAATTTGGATTTAATGGATGTACATTCTGCTAAGGTTTAGGTAAATTTCAAAAATTTCTCCCAATCTTACTACATCATTAAACCAACCCTTTCTCCATGATCATGTTGACCACGAAATGTAGAGGAAATGGAGAGAACTATGTTAAAAAAACTACTTAGTAAAGTACGTGTGTTTTATCTTTTTGAAAAAATAAAACCCTAGCTTCCATTCCCTTATCCTTGAACATATTCCTGGCCTTTGAATTATAGTTTAAATTTTGTTATAAAACATTTTCCCTTCTTCACATACATGAATTATAGTTTAATTTTTGTTATAAAACCTTTTCCCTTCTTCTTCAAATACATTTAATTATGTTTTAATTTATTTTAATCATGTTTTGGTTTATTTCTTTATCAGATTTCACTTACGTAATTTGTTTAGGATTTACTCTCGTTATTTATTAAATTTAAACTTAGAAAAATAAAAATTAATTATATAAATAAAATATTTAGGAAAAAAAATGCACTTACACATCATAGTAAAAGAGGGTTGCATTATTCATTCACACTACACAACCTTAGGGAAATGATGATTATGAAAATATTTGAATAAGAACATTTTATTATAAAATGAAACAAGATGCAAATGGGAGCTGTGTTTGTCTTTGTAGGTTTGTTTTTCTTATCAAATTAATTTTTTTCATTTATTTGATCACATTGTAAATAGCATTTATAATATTATTTATATTTTCAAAATATTTGAATTAATTAATTGTATAAAAAATATTAACATTTACTTCTCAAATCTAATATAATATAATTTAATAAAAATATTAATTAATTTAAAATAATTGTACAATTGATATTATTATTTTTAAAAAAATTAAGTATCATATAATTATATTAATATTATGAAATACTTTTCTTGATGGGGGATCATGATCAAGGTCTTATGAAGAATGGGGGAGGAGGTCCAATCCCTCTTGTATTCTCACCTTAGGGGTCCTTTGGTCATTCTGAATTAATAGAAACACTTTGACTAAAAAAAATTATTATGAAATATTTTATCTTTAATAGGATGCCCTTCAAACCATCTTGGATAGAATGGAACACCATTTTATCCCCACAATTAAGAACACTAGGTGGTCATCATAAATGATGATAAGTTGGTTCAAGTTCAAGCATGCACTATGCAAGTTAATTATAGTATATAGTACTGAGGTTGTTCAGATCATGTAAGAAGGTGATTTCAAGCAAGTGTAAGGTCCAACGATGCACCCTTCATTGCAAAAACACATTATGAGGATGACCTAGTAGAATTCCCTAGCCACTCAAGGGCATCGTTCTCTACAATATTGGTTTCTATAGTCACCATGTAGTTGTGTATGTTAATGTTTGGCTCTAAGTATTTTCCTTTCTAAATTTGTTGTCTCCTTTCATTTCGTTCGTTTCAATAGTTGCATGCAATGTATTCTTCTTAGTTGGCCACATTATTCCTTTTGTTCAAATCACCCATATCTTCTTAGCTTATATTTTTCAACCCTTGGCTTTTTCTTGTCTCCTTACTAGTTACTTGCTTTCATTGGTCCTCTACATTTTACCCTATTTTTTATCCTATCATTTATTTTTCTATTGAGACTACCTAGTTAGGTGGGAATCCATCTCCTTCTAAGACACCTCATTTGATTCCCTATTATCATCTCCTTCATTTTAAATAAAATTCATAGTGTTTCATCAAACAAGCAACATGGACATCCACTTCTAGTAGTGACTAGATTTTGAATGTGTGTAAAGTATTCTTCTTACATATGAATATTATTCAAAAAATATATATTAGATTTAAATAATATGTAATGTTAATAATTTCAAAGAATAGTAAAATTAAAGAAAATAAATTAATTAAAGATGAGAACAATATTTAATATTAAGAAGAGAAACTGTGAAAAAGTTTGTAAAGAAAAATACCAAATGAGAATTATTTATAGAACAAAATTTTAGATTCATACTCATGAAATACTGAGAAAGAAATAGAAAATGTAAAATAACTTTTTAATTGAAGAAAAACATACTTTTTATTTGTAAATAAAGTGGTTTTTGTGATTTACTATTAAAGATTATTGAAAGGTAACAATATTATTGAAAAGTATAGACAAATGCATGGAAAATTATGCATATGAATAGAAAATTAAAGAAAACTTATTAAAACTATATGGAATGAAAAAATGCTTCTCATGTTCTCAAATAATGTCCAATAATTTTTTACAATTGATGTATTAATCTAGTGTATTGATAAATGAACTACAAAAGAAGACATACTTAGTCTCATGGAAAAAATATTGCAACCTTACTTTAGGTCATTTCCTTGCTCATGAAAAACTATATCCAAGGTGAAAACAATGTCGAAATTTCTCCACAAGAATTTCCATTTTACTATGCCGAAATAGGAAGGTTTATTTTTTATAGATGTACCACCAACCTGATTTTTCCTAGTTCTAGCCTTACCTCTGGAAATATGTGTGCATAGTTCACAAATGTATCTAAATGAAAGATGATAACCATCTCCTTTTCCCATTAAATTGAAGAGATCAATCCACTCAACTCTAATATATTTCATTAAAAGAGATTTGAGAATTTCATTATCTAGATTATGGATCTTAGACATTTTAACATTTTAAGTAAATCTTTCAACTAAGTCTTCAATATTTTCATCCTCTTTCTGCATCATTTTAAAGAATTAATATTTAAGGTTATGGGGTATACACTAATCCTTGTATTTGTGTAAGAATACATTTTCCATTTCTTCCCATGTTCTGTTAGTATGTGTTCCTAATCTCATAAACCATTTAAGTGCTCCTTATTTAAGAGTGACTGGAAACCATTTTAATTTTTTAGAATCAAGTTGCATAATCATAAGATCTAAAGAAGACTTTAAACAAAAAAAAAACAGTTTCATGACCATTATGTCTTAATCCATCGAAATTAGGGAGGACAGAAGGTGAGATATTCTTCATTTTGGCTATGATATCACCATTAAATATGGTAAATCCAAAAGGTTCTAGATCCCCTCAAAAACTTATTCCACCTCTTCCTCCATCTCCTCCTCTATTTCAGCCTCTACCTATTCTACCTCCAATCCTAAGTTCACCATTCAAATTACGTATTTCTCCTTCTCCTTCCCCAACTATTGTAGATTCTTTAGAGCTAATATAGGGTTCTATGATTAGATTATCTATCTCTTCTTTCAGTTATTATACTAATGGAATATTAGAATAGGTTTCCTCTTCTCCTTCACAAGGTACTTCTAGTTCCTGTCATAGAAGTTGTTCTCCAGTTGATGAAAGAAATATTAATCCTTCTATTAGGGATGTAGGTTCTTCAACTATAACTTCAGTAGTGGAAGTTGGTGAATTTTTAGGTTGGATTTCAGATCTATGCACCTCAAGAAGTCTATATCTTCCTTCCAATGATAGAGTGCAAGTATCAGCGAATGGTGTGGCACTACAAGGTCTACGTGGAGAGAGTGGTGATGTTGGAATAAAAATTCTACATATACTTACAAATCTACCCCTAGAATCTCTTTCTTTGTGCATAAATATTTTTTATCATTTTTCAATTTTATTGAAATTAAAAGGCTCCTAGAGCAAGTACAAGAATAAATCTTATATACACTTCATTGGCAACAACGCAAAATGCTCGGTATTTTAATTGTCCTTAATTTACTTCATTAAATTTCAACCAGGATTCATCTACTTGTAAAATGTATGTGCACTATATATGCTAGGGTTTCTTTTGTAAATTAAGTGAATTCTAAAAATGAAACTAACTGTAAAAATCAATGATTATTTTTCATTCATTCGGATACATTGAGGTGGAAAATTTATCCTTTTACAAGATGCGACTTGTTACTTATAGAATTTTTTAGTTAGAATACCACATTTAAATTCCATGGGGGGGTAGATACCATGGGTGAATGAATAATATGAGTGAATGAATACCATGGGAATATGTCACTTACAATACCGTGGGTGGATAAATACAATGGGTGATGAGTACCATGGATGGATTCCATTTACAATACCATGGGTAAATTCCATGTGTGGATGAATACCATGAGTGGCTAGATACCATGGATAGATGTCACTTAAAATACCATGGGCATATAAATACTATGGGTGGATGAATACCATGAATGTAGGCTACTTTCCATTCAGATCATTCCTCCATTCGTAAGAAGAAATAGTCCCCAATGCCTAACGTTCCCTCCTGAGAAGCCTTTGTTGAATATGAAGGGCCACTGAAGATAAGGGTTTTTTGTGGTTGCCCCATAACCATGATGTTGACTGTTGATGAAGCAACAGGTTCCTACATAACCTCGGATGGGAGGGCATGTATCCAAAGAACCAAATTTGAACATTCTTATGTTGAAAATAATGAATGTGAAGTAGGTGCCTACTAAAACGAGGTGGGAGGGCACGTCTCCAAAGGGAACCCGCTCCGAACATTGCTGCAGATTTAAAATCGGCACAAGTTAGCCAATATAACACATAATATTTATTATAACCTATTTTTTGGAAACATAATTGCCATTTCGAATACTCTCATGTATTTTAAATCTCTATCCGAAGACTCTAGAAACTCATATTCACACTACAACTATCCTACCGTCACAAAATTTCTTAAAAAAAAGCTTATTTTAAATCAACGATAACTCCCTCGTACAAACTCTAATTCGACAATTTTTTCTTTTTTAAATCGGGTGATTTTGCAAGGGGAGCTCAAATATATAATAGTTTATTTGAAATTTTGCACTAAAAAATGCAAAAAATGACAACAAATCTTCCATCCAAAAATTGTAGTAAAAAATATTTATGGAACACTACTTATTTTAAATGAATGACATCTCCCTCACCCAAACTCTAATTCAGCCGATTTGTTTTTTTTAATTTGGGTATTCTTTTGAAAGGAATCCATATATGTTATTTTTTTTGTAAATTTTGCATTGACATTTTCAGATCTGATCTGCAAACTCATTGCACAATAAAAATTCTTACAAAAAAATGAAACAAAATAAAAAAAAACTCTGCTTGGCCCAAGAAATTTCTCCATGTAGGTTGTGGCACTTACATGAATTTTGTTGCAAAAATTTGAAAATAAAATATGCTGTGAACCCAGCTCCAAAAATAGAAGAAAAGAGATATCAACACCTTAGAAATAAGCCACTTCGAGGGGGAAACCTCCAATACATTACATGAATGAACAATTCTTGGATGATTCAAATTACAAAACCTCCTTTCTATATATAGGAGTCCATGGGGCCACAACGTAATCCTAGTGGGGGCCACAATGTAATCCTAGCCGACCTAACAATAATAATTTAAGGGCACAATAATAACAATATGGGGGTTACAAGGGTACAATAATAACAATAAGGGGGTCACACTAACAACAATAAGGGACTATACTAGTAATATAGGGACCTAACATGCCCCTCTCCTTCAAAAAAGTGTTGTCCTCAATGCTTGAGTAGCTCTTGGTTCTTATGTATAAAATTATCATCCTCCCATGTAGAATCTTTAGTGGGTAAGTTCTTCCACTTGATGAGATACTCTGAAATTGATCGATTCCGTAGCTTTCAAGTTATTGTTTCTGTGACCGCTTCAGGTTCCAATATGATTTTTCCTTCCTCATCAAGTTCTGGAAATATTGTTTGAACTGGAAAATTTTCACCTATAACCTTCTTTAAGCATGAAACATGGAAAATTGGATGCACTTGTGAAGAAGAAAGAAGCTCCAATTTGTATGCCACAGTACCAATCTTTTGCAACACCTTATAAGGACCATAATACTTTGGTGATAATTTATTATCCTTCTTAGCTTGCTTGAGGGAAATTTGTTTGTATGTTTTTAGCCATAAAAATACCCAGTCTCCTACATCAAAACTTCTCTCGTTGCAATGTTGATATGCCTGTTGTTTCATTCGATTTTGTGCTAAATTCAGGTTGTCCTTTAAGAGTTGGAGAACTTCTTGTTGATGCTCGATGTGATCTTCCACTGCTTGAACAATAAAATTTTCTCTTAAAGATGATGTGATGGATGGTGGATGATAATCATAAAGTGCCATAAATGGGGTCATTTTTTCTACAGTATGGAAGGAACTGTTATACCACCATTCAGTGAGAGGTAACCTCTTGACCCATTGTGTTTGTTTATCAGATACAAAACAACGAAGATATACTTCCAAAAATTTATTTACTATCTTAGTTTGACCATCAGATTGAGGATGATAAGATGAGCTATGAGCTAATTGAGTACCCAAACAAGAAAATAAATTCGTAAAAAAATTTCCAATAAAAATGGGATCTATGTCCTTTGATTGGACGACTTTCAAAAGAAATGGGTCTTCCTTCTTGCATTAAAACAACACCAATTCCATTTCCTGAGGCATCATATTCCACAATAAAGGTTTTTTGAAGTCTGGCATAGCTAAGACCAGTGCTAGGCACATTGCCTCTTTAAGATGTTCAAAGGCCTTAGTTGCTTTAGGAGTCCATGAAAATGCATCTTTCTTCAATAATGTTTTTATAGGTGTTGCTATTCTCCCATAGTTCTTAACAAACTTGCGATAATACCCTGTTAACCTGAGAAATCCTCGCAACTGATTTATGGTTGTGGGGACTTTCCATTCCTTAATGGATTTAATTTTGTCATGGTGTACCTTAACACCTTCGTGAGATACAATATGACTCAAATATTCCACCTCTTCTACTCCAAAGAAAAATTTGGATGTTTTTGCATATAATCAATTTTCCTGCAATAGTTTGAGCACCCTGTCAACATGTTGAACATGATCCTTCCAAGACCCGTTGTAGATTAGTATATCATCAAAAATACTAGCACAAATTTTCTAAGGAAGGATTTCAAAATGGAATTCATCAACCCTTGAAATGTAGAAGGTGCATTGGTAAGGCCAAAATGCATGACCAAAAATTCATATTAACCCTCATGAGTTCGAAATGTTGTTTTCGGAATATCTTTAGTCTTCATTCTAATTTGATGATATCCTGAATGAAGATCCAACTTGGTAGTAAATTGCTCCATGTAATTCATCCAATAATTCATCATTCACGGGAATGGGAAATTTATCTTTAATGGTGATCTTATTGAGCTCCCTATAATCCGGACACATGTGCCATGATCCATCCTTCTTGTGTACCAATACTGCAGGAGCAAAGAAAGAACTTTGACTAGGTTGAATTATACCCGCCTCTAACATTTCTGCAATCATACATTCAATTTCGCTCTTTTGGACATAAGGATATCTATAAGGCCTGATGTTTGGAGGAACACTTCCTGAAATCAAATGAAGAGCATGATCATGATCATGAATAGGTGGGAGTCCTTTGGGAGTTTCAAAAACCTTGGAACGATCATCCAAGACTTTTTGGAGATCTACAAAAATAGATGATTTTGATGTTGGAACTTCTAGTGAGCATAATTGTGAAATTAGGCCTCGCTGTTATTTCTTTAGAAGATTTGTAATGAAATTAGAGCTTATTATCTTTCCCAACTTCCCTGCAATACCCCGTAATTCGAATTCCTTTCCTTCTGAAAAAAATTTCAAGAAAAGTTCTTGAAAATTAAAAGCTATCATCCCCAAATATTATAACCATTGTACTCCTAGTACAACATCATCACCTCCCATAGGAATGGAAAGAATTGGACTATTCAATACATATTACCCCATGGTTAGCTTGATATTATGGAATTTTCCAGAGAAATTTATAGTTCCTCCATTTGCAATCATCACTTGACATTCTGGTGCTAGGTATAGGAAACAATTCAATTCCTTGGCTACGTTACAATGAATAAAATTATGGGTACTTCCTGAATCAATCAACACTATTACCTTTTTCTTCATGATATGTCCTTCTATCTTGAGATTTTGAGGAGTGGTAATTCCTACCAATGCATTACACGATATGGTCAGACTCATTTCTTCCTCTTCTAGGGTTGGTTCTTAGTGTATATCCTCTTCTTGTTCATTTTCTTCTTCCTTTTCACAATATATGTAAAATAATTTCTTCTCAGCACACTTATGACCTTTAGTGTATTTGCTATCACAACTGTAGTAAAGCCCTTTTTCTCCTTTTTCTTCCAACTGTTGTGGCGTCAACCATGTAGGTTGTTGAAATCTAGGAGTAGCAACACTTCCCTCTCTATAGAAGTGAGTGGTAGGCTTCCTTGTCCCCATTATTTTACATTCAATTTTTCTTGCCAATCTGAATGCCTTCTCCGATGAATCAGGTTGCAAAACGCGAACTTCATGTAAGATGTTATCCTTTAAAGTACCTATTAAGAGATCAATTCTATGTTCCCCTAGAATTATAGTTACCCTTATATTCAATTTTAGGAAGTCCTCAATGTGCTCCCATACTAAACCCTTTTGTTTGAGATTTATCAATTGGCTAAAGAAGTTGTTGCTCTTTGTATCCTCATAATGTGCTATCATTTCCCCCATAAAAATTGACCAAGTGACAATTTTTTTATGGGATAAAAGCCATCGATACCATACAAATGTATTTTGCTCTAAATGTAAAGCTGCAATGCGTACCTTTTGTGTTTTTTTCACATTATTGAGATCAAAATATTGCTCTATCTGTAGTATCGATGTTAAAGGATCCTTTCCATCAAAATTCCTTATATCCATTTTTGGAATATTTTGGTTCTTCCCGCCAACATTAAATTTTACAAAATCATGATTAGAATTTCTTTTGTTCTCATCATGAGTTTCATATACTACCTTTTCACCATTAGGAAACATTTGCTGTATAAACATTGTCAAACCTTCCATGTCTACTTTTAGATCATTCTTCATGTTTACCATCTTAGCTTCCATGTCATCCATCTTAGATTAAATGCTAGCTTCCATGCCATTATTCAAACCATCCATCTTAGATTCCACACCTTTCTTCAAAGCTTCCATGTCATTTTTTGTTACTCTTTGCGAGAGCGAAATTTGTAGCACTTGCTCTTGTAATTTTGATATGTCATGTTGCCATTCTTCATCTTCATGAGTCATAGTAGAGCCTTCTAAAGGCTTAATCAGTGCTGAATTATTTTTAGGGGCCATTTGAGAATCCAATACTGATATATATTCTATAATATGCCCTTGGAATCAATTCAACTTGATTCTTTAAACAAGACTTATGCAATTCAGATAAAAAATACACACATTTTACTTTCTTTTGAGGAGTTCGATATTGAAATTGACTTATCTCTATAATTGAAGATCCTCAATATCTGACATTCGGCCCTGTAGTATTCCTCTAAAGCTTCCTTCAAATTCCATAGGTTTGACTTGATTTGGATTATTCAAGGCAAAGTTATGTCCAATCTCCCACAATGACCGAATTATGGACTCGTTCAGTAGAGTGAACTTGTACGAGTTGCCACATGTTACTGTTTGCTCTTTTGTATCTGAAATTTATAGATAGGAAACTAAAGTCTGTGTACTTCCAGTCACTTTTTATATAATTCCAATCTGATGCTCAGAGAGAGCATTATGAATATTTTCCCACGATCACTTCTTTGAGATGAAATTTGGGAGCCTGAAAAGGACCTAACTTCCACAGATCATATCTCCAAAAATGTTGCGAACCATGCTTTGAAATTTTGCAATGATGTTCCTCAGGATTTCAGCTTCGCACTCTAAAAATTTCATCTTCTGAACCATCATAGAAAACAGGTTATAGCGAAAATTCCCCTATGACCTTTTTAATTGAAATTTAGGAGCCTACAAAAAGACCTAACTTCCACAGATCATATCTCCGAAAATATTGCGAACCAAGCTCTAAAATTTTGCGACAATGTTCCTGTGGATTTCGACTTCACAATCTAAAAATTTCAGCTTCTTAACCTCCATAGAGAAAAAGTTATAGCGAAAATTCCACGATGATCTGTTTGGAGCAACGAAACCCTAGAATCCCAAGCTCTAATACCAAATGTTGTGAACCCAGCTCCAAAAATAGAAGAAAATAGATGAAAAAGCCTTATAAATAAGCCACTTCAAGGGGGAAACCTCCAATACATTACATGAATGAACAATTCTTGGATGATTCAAATTAAAAAACCTCATTTCTATATATAGGAGTCCATGGGGCCACAATGTAATCCTAGCCGACCTAACAATAATAATTTAAGCGCATAATAATAAAAATATGGTGGTTACAAGGGTAGAATAATAACAATAAGGGGGTTACACTAACAGCAATAATGGACTATACTAGTAATATAGGGACATAACAAAATATTCTTTAGACTCTCATTCCCATGGAGGTGTAACCCAAATCTAACATCACTGATCTGGATGTGAAAAAAATCCAAATGAATCTTGGGGGGAGGACACCCAAGATCTGAAAATATTGAAATGCCACAAAATGAGAGAACACACAGTAAATAAAACCACAAAGAAATTTTTAATGAAAACATAAAATAACTGTAGAAGCTACATTGTGGTGGAAAATGTGTTCTTTGAAAAGATGTGACTTGTTACTTATAGCATTTTTTAGTTACAGTACCATAGGTAAATTCCATGGGTGGGTAAATACCATGGGTGAATTAATAATATTGGTGAATGAATACCATGGTCATATGTCATTTACAATACCATGGGTGGATAAATACCGTAGGTGAGGAATACCATGGGTGGCTACATACCATGGGTGAATTAATACCATGGATATATGTCACTTACAATACCACGGGTGTACAAATACTATGGTTGGATGAGTACCATGGGTGTAGGGCATTGTCCATTCTGATCATTCATATAATTTGGAAACTAACGATGCACATGTTATTTCAAATTACAGTCACAACTAACTAAGTTGAAATTTTGAAGTAGAAGATATATCTAAATTGCAGAAATCCACACGTAATTCTAAATATTAGAAGGAAATGTTTGAAAATAAAAATATGGAAGAGAAATAACTTGATTCTAATGCTGCAAAATTGAAACCATTCTGCACTAATTGCCAAAATGAATTCTTTAAACTAAATTGAAAATAAAAAGAAATTAATATAAATTATTTGATAAAACTAATAGTAAAATCTAATCTATAAAATATATAATTACTTTAAAACAAAATGAAAATAAAATCTAATGAAAGAAATGAAAATCCAACTCAAGAATGATTACTAATGTGCACAATTCACTTCTAAAATATACTTCCAGTTTAACATATCATGATTACTAATGTGTGCAATTAACTTCTAAAATGTACTTCGAGTTTAACATAGGAGAACTTGAAAATAATTAGCAAGAATTGAAATTAAATGATAGAACAAGTAACTAAGACTAAAATTAAATGATAAAACACTAAGTACATGTAAGAAAATACATTGAATCAATAATTTTTTTTGGTGTTTTCTATTTTATGAGTACTCTATGACAAAAATTAAACAATAAAAAATGCAACTTGCAATGAAAATAAACTTCTAAGAAATATTAACTTAAACAACTCAAAACCTAAAATAAAGCCTCACAACTCACAAGGGGTGTTCTTGGAGTGCAGGATTGATTAAAAATCAAGAATTATTCATGCATGAATTTAGAAAGTAACAAGAACTTGTATTAAGGGAACAAAGTACCAATTTGTCCACAAAAATGACTATAAACTTAATAAAATTAATCACCATTGTATTCTTTGTCTCACTAACTATTATTTATAAAAACTATAAAAACAACTTCGAAAGAGTTTTAAGCCAATAAACTGTAAGAGAATTTGACACCTGTGATATCGATTACCAAGAATCTAATCTCTTTATTAATTGCTAGTGAAAAAGAAAGTCATAGGGGATTTCGTGTTTTAATGGATACATTCCTCTCTTGCTTGTATCTTTGCTTCCCATGGTCATCTACAACACATAGTTTCAAAGTATGATTTAGACTTTCACTTCAAGATCCCTTATGTCGCCTAGATTTCCAAGCGATGCCAATAGGTGGGTATCCATCTCGGAGAAAAATGTCACATTTTCACAATATTCTTTCTTATTTTAGAGCATTGCAACCTGTCTAACAATGGATTATCCTACAAAAACAGATATCAGTTGCAAAATGGGCAAAATTCAGTCACTGCAAGAATACCTTTGTAATAATTTCACTAAAAACAAAGAATTTAAATATAGATGACATATATCTTATATGAATTGATATTGACATTAATATGATGTGCATTTGTAGAAATATAACAGAAAGGTGAAATATAATAGAAAGGTTAAAATCTTTCTCCTTTGTATGTTAAATCAATTTATCTTCCAATTAAGAAGGAAAAAAATAAGATTGTAATTATTCTGGAAACCAAAAGGAGATAGGTATTCTTTTGAGAATGAATTCACTTATATATATTTTTGGAGTGGTTCTTTCTAGAAAAGAGGACTACCATGAGTGGTTGAGAAATATAAATCACACGTTAATATTTAATGAGTTGTGGAAAGGGAATTGTGAAGGAGAAGAAGACAATGCACTTGAAAAGCCCACTTCAGACAAGGAGCTTGCCATTTGGGAAAATAAGAAAAAAAAGGCATATTCCTTGATTTGATCATTAGTAAATGAAGAGGTGAGTTTCCATATATCTCCATTTTCAAATGCTTTTTAAGCCTTAAATAGGTTGAAGGAATTGTATAATGAACACTATAAACTTAAAGTTGTTAAATTGATGATCAAGTTATTCAATCTTGAGTTGAAAAATGATGACCCTCTTTCCTTACTATTAGAATTGAGATCTATTCTGCATGACATAAAATCCATTGGTCTTGAAATAAATATTCCTCTCATAGCTTATGTCAAGGAACTATATTCCACCTATTCACATTATCTTGAGTCACTGCAAGAAAGTGGAAACCATAAGGATATTACCTTTGACTCCGTTGAGAATAAGTTTGCTGAGAGAGCAAAGGATTTTGGGAAGAAAACAACTCCTCTCTCTTCTGAATAAGTTGTGTTCTCCGGACAATAAGAGAAGAATCATTTAGAAGACTCTTATAGTGGAAGAGGTGGCTGAAGAGGAATAGGAAGGAGAAATTTTAGAAGCAAGGGGGGTAGACAATTCTAAGGAGAAAAGTCTATCTTCATTGCATACGATGCAATAGAGATGAAAATGATGCTTATACATGTAAGCTGCATTGGGAAATAATTGAGGAAGAACTAAATGAAGGAAAATGTAAGAAAACTGATAAAGGGAAAGATAAAGCACCTGAATATTCTCATTATGTTGTGGCACTTTGGAACGTTGGAGTAACTGAAGACTTAGTAAATTATTCACTTCCTTCATGGGAAGATGATTGGTTGCTTGATTCAAGAGAAAATTTCCACATGAATTTTAGGAGATATTTATTTGAATAATTCATTGATAATGTTGACGACGTAGAATAATTTGCATACGAGTCGAAACTCAAGCCATCAGGGCTGGCACTATCAGGCTTAAACTATGTGCTCTTCTAGACTTGCTTCTACATGATGTTCTATACCTTCCGAAGCTGAGGAGAAACTTGTTGTATTTGGTCCACATCCTCTAGCAAAGACACTCCATTCATATATTTGATGGCAAGGTCAAGGTCAGAAAATTTTAAGATCCCTCACATGGCATGAATAGGATAGAAGAAGAAATATGTCTGAAGCTGCAAGGAACCTTTGCTCATGCAAAAAAATTCTCATACAGTTTTCACTATGACGAAGGTACATTTCCATCAATTCTTTTATGGCATGATATATTTGGAGACTTGAACTATGACAACCTTCATTTGTTGAAAACAAATTTTGTTAGTGTCTTGTCTACAATTCATAGGAATCTTAAGAAACAGGATGTTTGTATCTTAGGAAATAACAATGTTCCATCTTAATGCAATAGAAAAATAAATTCATGGGGTTACCTCCTAGCCTGACATGGTATCAGAGCCAAACCCTATTTTTAACATTTCTTTCCCCAGTGACTCCTACATTGTCTTCCATATTCCTCTTCTATGTGTCCCTAGAAATTGTTTATTGATATCTTTGTGCTTTGAAAAAACTCTACTGGTATGTAAAGTCCAATGATCTGTGTGTCGTGATGTATTTGGAGTTGTCTGTATGTGAAATATGCTGTAAATTGTGCTCAGTGGATCTCGTCATTCCTGCAATACATTTGAGATTGTGTAATGTTTATGGTGTGATGGCACCTCCTATAATTAGTGTGTATGGTGCCAAAGTATGGTGTGAAACAATTGGTAAGAGTTTGATTCCTGCGTTTTGGTAATAATTTGACTATTTTTTTTTTTCAAGGTGCTTTCATTTATATTTCGATGGTATGAATGGTACAATGAGCTTGGATGATACTATGTGTTGAATAATGGCCGTATATGATGAATGTTTAATTTTTTTTCGATATGTGCATTGGTTGGTTGATATGTGTTTTGGATTTACATATCTTGGTGAGCGGATTTTTTATATGTCGCATCTTCCTCTGAAGACAGGTGGACCGCCATGGAATCACAATACAAGGCTACAGTCAGGGCATTTCAATCTGGTTTGCAGGTACTCCAGCTAAATAATGACACTTTACAAGCGAGCGTGAATCAAGAGAGGCCAATTCAAGTGATCGTTCCTATAGTAATGAAAATCACCACCACAAACACAGGATCTAACCCTTCTTGGGTGTAGCAGTCACATTAGAGCTGTCAAAACTGTGCACACTGGTGCAAAACTACTTAGAGGTCAGGATCGATATATCTAAGTTTCCAAGTGGGAAGCTACACACTATCCAAACTATTTTCTCTGACGATCTGTAGTGTAGGGAGGTGCGCATGTAGCAACAGTTAAGTGAAGCAGAGGAGATGGTTGCAGTTAAAACAAAAGAATCAATCCAAGCTCAGACAATGCAACATGTGACAATGACACAATGAGTAGAGCTCGAGCACCTGATTAACATTTTATACAATGACCTCCTTGACGTAGCCATTCCCACATCAACGACACCATAGGTAGAAATTGAAAGCTTGGTCGTGGCACTGAAGGCTTCCCAGTTGGAGGTGAAAATGATAAAATACAAGCTCGAGCAACATATTGCAGTGTTGCAGGCTAATATGCATGCAAAGACTCCCTTGGAGGTGTGCACACAATGGGAAGCCTTGGTAGAGGAAGAATATGAAAGTATCTCTACTAATGTTGACAAGGGCTCCACATTGCTCGAAATAACAATGGGACTGTGGAAATATATGAAAAAAAACCCAATAGTCAAGAAGATATCTTAGGAGTTTCATGCCAAGGAGCAGGCATTTGATGACCTCCAGGAGGCCTTGACTACTTTTGTCCCTTCTCAGCACATGGCCTACCTGTAGATAAGTCAAATTTTGCGCGATGAAGTAGAGGAGCTACGCAAGAAGAAATAGATCGTGACAGAGCACATGAAGCTATGGGTAGACGAGGTGATGAAGTTGCCACAAGACCTGGATGTAGTCATTAATAATATGAATCGGATCCTGTAAAGCATCAATCTAACCGCAAAGGGGTTGGCATCGCAGAAGGTGGTGGACACATCGCAACGTACAACAGATAAAAGCGTGGGCATCCTGGAGCCCTTTTTTGCTGCTATTGAACAACTACAAACCAAAATGAAGAACCTAGAACCACTATGACTCGGGACGTGTCAGAAGATTGTGTTGGGGGTTTGTTGGAGCGGGGTCCCTTAGGACCAAATTTTGATGAAAATACTATATTTTTTGTAAGATTTTGTAAGTCTAGTCATGCACATCATAGGTCAAGGAGCTTTGGAGCGGGTAAAAGCCCCTCATGAGTTGTAATGGGTCAAAGGGTAGAACTAGGGGCTGCAAACCATAGTTTTTGGACCTTAGATGAGTGTAGGCTAAAGGTATCAATAGGATTCTAGATCAAGTTGATAGAAGAGAGGATGTAAGTGATCAGAGCTATGCTTAGATGTTTTGAGTGAACTTGTCTGGGTTAGAAGGCTCGTATTGGCTATGTGTGCGAAGACCTTAGTCCTGTTGTGTGCAGACCCCACTGGCTATGTGTGTGGGTAGATTGAAGGTGTTGTAAGGAATATCTGAACTATGAATGAATAAATTAACTCTTTGGATGACATATGAACATCAATTACATCTATCTTTTGCTTTATGATCTGTTTCTTCATGTTATTTTTGATTACTATGTTATATGTGTTTGGATCGGTTGCATGATTGTCATCTACCTTAACTGAATGGTTAATGTATGGATCTATTGCTATTGAATGCTATCGTTATGAATTAGGGACTATTGAAATATATGTAACTGTGCGCGCACTGGGTATTTTGTGTAATTGACCGAAATATGTCGGGTTAAGGTTTTTGGTTAGGTCTTCTATTGCAGAGGTTAGATCATGGTTGTTTTAGATCTGAAGACCCCTTCATCATTTAATTCTCTCTCATAGTGTGGAAACTTGGTTCCAACACCCCCCCATACTGCTTCGGGTGAGACTTTGACTTGCACAAGAAGGTCACTACCAAAAGGGCCAGTAGCAAGAGGGTTTTGTTGGTTAAACTTATCTCTGAACCTAGGTCGGGACCCCTCATGCAAACATAACCGTTGAGGTTATGGTAGATTGTAGGTTAATTAAAAACTACCTAATTAATATCGATCAAACATATGATATCCAAGTGAGCTTTTCCTGCATGAGATTTTGGCAAATAGAGGAAGCACTTAAATTAAACCATGAAGAGGTTACATGTACATTCCCATTCAATTTACTTAACGAGCTATCCAGTATCTATTGTGATAGAGTTGGATGGGAGAGGCGAATATAAGAATTTAGGAATTAATGCTCTAGTATAAGAATATCGACTCTCATGGACTCCTAGATATATTGTTGGAAACAATATATTAAAGCTAAACCTACTACAGATATAATTATGTCCAAAAGTGATCATTCTAAAAATAAGTTGTTTAGAAACCCCATGACATGTGAATTGTAATGAAAATTATGTTATAATACTATCTATATGGAATTGGTATTTACTGGAAGAATAAACATATATTTTCATGCAATAAAAAGTGATGATTACAGGTAGGAATTAGCTGGTATACCCTATTTGTAAATATTAATTATGGTCAAACACAAATATAAGAAATACATTAAAGTAGGAAAAGAAAGTTAGTACATAATTTATCTATAAGAACATACCATTTATCATCCATAAATTAAGATAATATAAGTTGACTTATAGTAATTGCAAGAACCATTGGATTAAGGAGAAATTAAAAGCCAATATAAAAAAGACTAATATATCACGTTATTTATAGTATGATACATAGTGAATACAGTAACCATGGAAAGAGCGAGTTCAACAACCAAACATTTTTTTAATCCATAGTAACGAAGGCTCTAGATATTTAAGAATTTCATACCATTGAAAATTTAGAAATGAATTATTAACAACCAAAATAATGGATAGGAAAAAAAAATATCATATGGGCATGAATCTGAACTATGGCCATCATCTGCTAAAGTTGGTCCCATACAATGGGCATAGATAAAAACAAACTACTTTGAATAGATATAATTTAAACAAAATATAGTTACCATACTTCACTCTGAAAATCAGTACCCACTTGAAATATTGTGAGAGTAAAAACCATTCTCTAAATAATACCAATGAATAAGTAGACAACACACAGTATTGCTGGTACTAAGCTAGCAACCAGTTTTAGAAGAATAAAATAAATAGGTGTACAAATCCTCTGATGTTTTGTAGTTAAATACATTAAGGAGAAAACTGGTGGTTGCTTAAAGCTAAAACACTCCAGATCATTAACCATTATTTATAGGGAACCAAACCCACATATTTGACACCAGTAGTCAGGAAAGTGTAAAATAAACCCCCTCAAAAGAGAGCATAGAAATACCCACCTGGAGAGGAGGAGGCCTATCAGTCTATGCCATAGATTAGTGAAGATGTAATTCAACATAACCTATGAGAGTGCCATGAGAATACCTATGTGGGAAATGAGAGAAAATGGGAAAATATATGTTTAGGACAATAATTTGAAATTGTAAACCATATTGCAGTTAAATAACCCAAAATAAATTAGGTTGGCACCAGACCAGGGCAATACCTGATAATTTTTCATGGGTTGTGGCTCCATGAACCTGGAAGCAGAAAACAAGAGATGAGAACCTAGCAATAGAAAATAGGAAATTTAACCAACCAAAAAAACTAATAAGGAAAAAAAATAGTCCAAGGAAGGAGTGATAAAATAAATATTTATCCACCTTTGGAAGAACCTTATCTCTAAGAACATCGAGCCTACGGGATAGAGCTTTGGAAGTGGACGCAATGACACCAAATATTATAAAATAAGTACATTAGAGTGAATTAGGTATAGCAATTTCAATTAATAAAGAGCGAGCGATTTTTTTTGAAACAAAATAACAGTGACTTACCTGAATCGAAAGAAACCAAAAAAGTTGAAGGGATAACCTTTATCCACAAAGAAACATCCTTCTGGAAACATGAGAAAAATTACTAAGACGTATCGAATTTATAAATATTTTGTATAAAAAGAAAATTAATAAAAAATTGGCAGCTCACGTGGTTATAGTACCTGAGATTTTTTTTAAGCTCATGTGTATGGCCTACGCAGATAGAGAAGAAGGCATGCAGTGGTGTGCGTCATGGAGCTAACCTCCCACTATTGCAGAGACTTTTCTGCTTGTGATAGAATACTCAACCAAATGAGGAACATTAGGCATGTGGACTAGTTAGGGTGTGCAAAGAATGTATCTACAACGCTAATGGGGATGGAGACATCTGAACCATTAAAAAACAAACATTGCACTTTGGAGTATGCTGAAGGCCATGTGAAAAGTACAACAAACCACATGGGCCAGGGTATGTGTATAAATATAACTAGGTGTAACACTCGAATAATTGTACACTTGGGATACCTTGACAGACCTCAGGCTCGATGAAAATGGAGGCAAGGTATTGGTTTTATTAATAGTGCATCATAATACAACACATGGAGTCATAAGTAAAGCAGTGATCCCAACCATAAAAGTAAAGCAAAGTCCATATTTTTAACTAAGTTCCATAAGTTTACCAAGGAGTGTGTGATTGTATCACTCATAAGGTAAAACCTCCACTGTATATAAGGACTGTGGAGATATCAATGATATTTCTCATTAACTGATAGTGAAATATTATCGAGAAGGTAGCACATAGATAAGGGGAATATAATAAGGTATTGTTCCAAAAAACAAAAATATAGATATATAATATTGAATTAGGATATGGGTGAGGACCACACTTGAGTTATAATTAAAATGAGACAAATAAACATAATTGTATTAAAAAAAAAACGTGATTGCATTTAGAATTCAATCTATAGTGATAAATTTATGTCCAATTTGAGTCTAGGTACGTGAGAGTATACTCGAAATGCATTTTGTTTTGGTGCATTGAAGTCCTAAATATCACATATGCTTGGCTCATATAAAGAAATGTGGCATCCATAAAGTCACACCTATGAAAACTATGGTATCCATAGAGTTGTTGAGTGGTTCTTAAAAGTTGGGTATTAATGTGGAGTTTAAATTTTTAAATCTTTATAAAAGTGATGGCATATACTTTATAGACCGATATGAGTATATGTAATATATATCATATGTCTTATGAATGGTGAGTGGTGATAATTTATATCCATAAAATATATGCTTAAAGCTTTTCCCTTTGTATGTTAAATCAATTTATCTCCTAATTAAGAAGGAAAAAAATAATATTGTAATTATTTTGGAAACCAAAAGGAGATAGGTCTTCTTTTGAGAATGAATTCACTTATATATATTTTTGGAGTGGTTCTCTCTAGAAAAGAGAACTACCATGAGTGATTGAGGAAAATAAATCAAACGTTAATATTTAATGAGTTGCAGAAAGGGAATTGTGAAGGAGAAGAAGACAATGCACTAAGCCCACTTCAAACAATGAGCTCGCCATTTGGGAAAATAAGAAAAACAAGGCATATGCCTTGATTTGATCATCAGTAAATGAAGAGGTGAGTTGCCATATATCTCCATTTTCAAATGCTTTTGAATCCTTAAAGAGGTTGAAGGAATTGTATAACGAACACTATAAACTTGAAGTTGTTCAACTGATGATCAATTTATTCAATCTTGAGTTGAAAAATGATGGACCGCTTGCCTTAGTGTTAGAATTAAGTTCTATTATGCATGACATAAAATTCACTAGTGTTGAAATAAATATTGCTCTCATAGCTTAAGTCAAGGAACTATATCCCACCTATTCAAATTATCTTCAGTCATTGCAAGAAAGTGGCAACCATAAGGAGATTACCTTTGACTTCCTTGAGAAAACGTTTGCTGAGAGAGCAAAGGACTTTAAGAAGAAAAAAAACTCCTCCCTCTTCTGAAGAAGTTGTGTTCTTTGGAAAAATGGAGAAGAATTATTCAGAAGAATCTTCTAGTGGAAGAGGTGGTCGAAGAGGAATAGGAAGGAGCAGTTTTAGAAGCAAGGGAGACAGACAATTCTAAGGAGAAAATTCTAGTCTTCATTGCATACGATGCAATAGAGATGGAAATGATGCTTCTACATGTAATATTCATTGGGAAATAATTGAGCAAGAAAAAGATGAAGGAAAAGGTAAGAAAACTCACAAAGTGAAAGGTAAAGCACCTGAACCTGCTCATTATGTTGTGGCACATTGCAACATTGGAGTAACTGAAGACTTAGTAAATGATTCACTTGCGTCATGGGAAGATGACTAGTTGCTTGATTCAGGAGCAACTTTCCACGGGAGCAATTTTTAAATGGATTTTTGACAGGGATGTTACAACTTGTTGTTACAATGGTAGCTTCAACCTTCAATTCTTCATCAAACATGGCACTTTCCATATATCCACAAAAATCCTTGTTTCAAAAAATATACCACAAATTTCATCAACATAATTTTCATCCACTTTGTGGTGATATATATATGCATGCATGTGTTTCACCAAATTCATCATTTTTTATTGGATTCATGAGAGACGCACATTCAATTCTACAAACCATTACTTCATATGAAAAATTGTCTTTGTTATTCTCAAACTTAAATGCTTCAAACTTTGATGCAAATAGGTCATCATAAACTAAAATTATACTAACTAGATCACACATGTTATTCAATTCTTTATTTGAATCTTCACCCTCATCAACAAGGAGTACTGTTGGATTCACCAATTCACTACTCACATTTCAGTCACCATCAACATGTGTCTCGTCAAAGTGGAATTCACTATCATATTCACCATCCATGTTACAGTGGCATTCTCGATCATTTATATTTTCTTACTCTACATAACATGTAGGGGCTTCAACTTCTCACTCTGCAATATTTTATGTGTCTTCTTCATCCATATGCATCTCTGCATGATAGGTTTCAATTTTACAGTCTTTATGACCATCATCCACATTTGAGTGGGATTCTCCAAGCTCTATTTTCCTCCTAGAGTCTTTCTCATTTAATATCATAACTGAAGTTAAATCTCTATTGATTATTCAATAGACTGTAACATAATGTGTTACTTTATGTCACTTTCATTTATACCAAATTCTACTTCCAGGGTCATTCATGCTTCCTAGGAAGATGTAGCTTTTGCTACCTTGCACAAGGACTTCTGATCTAATGCGTGTTTTATAAGATCAAATACTAAGATATCACATACTTCATCATATGGGTTATTAGACCGATACTCAATCAACCCTTTACATCGAAGAAAAGTTTTCATTTTTATAGTTCACAAAAATTAATTTTTACTAGCAAATTTTGGAAGTGTTACTGAATTTATTCTGATCCATTCATCCTGAAATTTTTCTTCTTCGTCTAATTGTCTTTTAGATGGCTCGACTGTGGAGAGAACCTCTATGATATTTTCAAAATACTTTGGCTCTTACTCTCGATTTATTTTCTCGATTTGCTTCATTCTTACTTTTTGACCCATGGTTGTAGCCTTTCTTTTGTCTTCTACCTTCTTTCCTTATTATGTTAACTTTCTAGAAATTAACTTCACATACACTTGATTATCTTTAAAAATAAGAATTTTAACCTTCACTTTAACGGTGGCTCCCAACAACTACTAGCAAGTTTGCAAACCTCTTCTATGCATATTCTTATGGAGGCTCATGGCTATAACTTACGGTGGAGACTCCTTCTTTGGTCAGTGGTGGTGCCTATTTCCTCTTGATATGGTAGTTGTTGTATAGGATACTCACCCTAATATTTTAGTAGTTGGGTTTACAAACATTCAACGAGCTCTAGTTTCTACTTATGGACCAATGGATGCAAACTTCAATTTACAAACTACTCACAATAGCCAAGGCTCTTAGTGGAAGTGGCTCATGACCTTCTTAACTTGTTTGGATCTTTGAAACCTTGCTAAACCTTGCTTTGATACCAGTTTTTATTTAGATGCAAAGATAAACATGGAAACACAAGAAAAATATGTACAAAAGCTTCTTCTTAAATAAATAAGTTCTATTCATTAATTATTCTCTCATATAAAACCACCGAGTTGTTGTTATTATCTCTTCTTACTTGACATTACAATGACCGAACCATGAATATATAAGCACTAAACTTTCTAAATATGGAATCATGCAAACTCTAACTTTCTTTTCTTCATGCAAACTATGACTTCACGCTTTAACTAAACTTTTCGAACTTCACTTTAACATAAATCAACATTTTTCTTTTCCTTCACTTAGCTTTTCTTGACAAGGCATTACCTTTTTAACCTTGACTCACATGACTTCTAATATTAGACTTAATTAGTCTTAACTTGCTTTCCTTCACTTAAGTTAACTCTTCATACATTGCATGCATACGAGAGTACTTACTAATTCTATCAAGTGAAACAATTTTAATATATGACAAATTTGCGATCAATGATTGTAAATGAAATAGGAAATTTGGGGATAGGTTTGTATAAATTGTGTACTTTTATAATTTAAATTGTTATACGAGACTAGAGTTCACTTGGTTGTAATACATTTGAATATTTGACATTCTATAAGATTACTTTCATTCATATCATTTTCATATTTTTTATGTTAAAGCATAATTGTATGGAATTATTATCTACATACTTCAATAAGTGTTAAACTTGTGAATTTTAATGACTGTGAAATATAAAAAGTGAGGTGTAGTATATAATCACATAGTTTCAGATTGAGAAAATCGAGTCAGATGCACCACAAACCTATAGTGATGGGCCATCTCGATGCGCTAAGTCAACCTTCCATATGGGTGACTATAGGGGCATGACAATGGCTTTTTAGGTTAAATTAAAGTTTATGCTAGAGGTGCTCTTTCAACCTCCTTCACAATTTCTTTACATATATCTCTATTAAGTGAGGAAGATAAATCATATAATAGTTCTTCCCTAGTTTGAAATGATATCAATGACTAATATTACTTGGTTTCTTATTAATGCATTCATGGTTTTCTAGTTACCAGATGAAAATCTTTACCAACATCTCAATACCTAATAATAAATTAATATAAAAAATATTGAACTGCATTTTGACTATATATATATTGTTTACAATATTAGTAGAAAGTTTTTTTACCAATAAAAAAAATATTAAATACTAAAATTTTATGTAAGAAATAATTAAATTATTGTTATTTGGATTCTTAAATATACAGTTTTATCTTAAAATATTTTTGTCTCAAAGTGCTATTGTCTTAAATATAAATTTATGTCTTAAAATATTTTTGTCTTAATCTAATTTTGTCTTAAAATATTTTTGTGTCAAAATGTTTTTGTTTTAAATATAAAGGTTCGTCTTAAAATATTTTTGTCTCAAATTGTTTTTGCCTTAAATATAAAGTTTTGTCTCATATTACTTTTGTCTTAAATTTTATATTTAAGACAATTCAATTGATATTAAATTTTAATTTAAAATAACTAAAATAGAAAGTGACATTTTAAGACAGAAGATTTCTTTTGTCTTAAACAGATGTCTTAAAAATGCCTTTAGTGTAGTAGTGGTTCTAAAGTACCTAAAGGGAACTTAAGACTTTGGACTTAAGTATACATAGGTGGGCGACTTTAGCTTGATTGGATACTCTGATTGATACTTAGATGGAGATAAAGAAATTTGGGTATCTACTTCTGGTTACATTATGAGTCTAGGATTAGGAATGGTCTCTTGGAGGTCATGGAAAAAAATAGTTCTAGCAGATTCCACAACTGAGGCAGATTATGTAGCAGAAGCTGAAGCAACAAAGGAAACTGTGTGGATCATAAAAATTATGGAAGATTGCGCATTCAAAGCCTCTCTTAATTGACAACACTTCTATAATAAATTTGGCCAAGAACCTAAAGTTCCATGATCAAAATACCAAATACCATCTAATTCCACATGGTGTTGAGACAAGAGAATCCAAAATTATATCTTAATTTATAATTCAGAATCCAGAATTGAAAATCCATTAATTATATCTTAATTTATTTTATAATTTAATTTAACATATAATTATAAATTAATTAATTTTGTATAAAATAAATATTTTAATATTCATAAATTAATTTATATCAATCCTTATTAATCATCTGATTTATATTATTGTATTAATTAGTGATTTAATTCACATTTAAAAGAAAATAAAATTTGAAACTAAATATATGTGGATATTAATTAATAATTTAATTGACATTTTAAAATTTGTATTAATTGAGTAATCCATTTCATACATGGATCCATTTGAAATGAACAAGGGAAGATGGTCAGAAACTGAGGCTTATAAGCCTTTATTTATTCGCAAGTTCCACGTCATGGAATATGAGAATATGGAACATAACACATTACGAACACGGGGCCGAGCATCTGAGCTAGTTTCACATCAAAGCAATAACTAAATACTCTCTCCGATTTTAGGATATCCTATGAGTTATTTTGGGAAGAGAGATTTCACATCACATCAAAGCAATAACTAACTACTCTGTCCATTTCACATCAAAGCAATAACTAACTACTCTCTGTCATTCTAGGGTCTTGGTTTGGAGAGATAACTGCGTGCAAAACGTCCATCAGCACCACGAGGGTAGAATCCTCCGGGGGATGATTCATTACCAGATGAGTAGACTATCCTCAAAATCTGGGCAGGAGTGCGGGCATATGCAACAAAGTGTTCATCGCCTGCAAGAATGTATCGAGGAATCACTCCTTGGTCAGCAATTCCTGTGCGCCCCAGAGTATTCCTCAGATTGGAGAGACGCAATGTGAATTCTGAGACTGTGTATGAATATGGCACCACCTTCTTGCCCTTTTGTTCAAACAATAAAGCACGGATCACCGCGTCCTGTCCCGATTCCACTCCAAGAAGCCCTGCTACCAGCTGTATACATATATATACAATAATTATTTGATCTCACTTGGTCTATGTTTATCTACAATATTCTATAAATTCATTATGTTTATCTCGAATATTATAAAAATTCATCATAGACATAATTAACTTTATTAAAATATTTCGAAAACTTTATACAAAACGTAGGCGCAGTGACTTACCCGCTTGGCGGTGCGGGTTTGAAGATGAGCATTGGCGCCGACATAGCCAGTAAGTCCGACATAGGGAATCAAATAACTTGCAAGCAGATAATTGAGACTATTAGCATACGGATTAAATGGAGGAGACAAAGTTGTATTCAATGCAACGTTGACGATTTTGGCAAAATTTGAAGCGCTCAGATCCAGTTGGGGTCTAGGAAACCCGCGCACAGTTTTCTTCAAAGCCCTGCGTCGGATTACATAGCAGAATTAGTACAAATATTATGTAATAACTATTAACAGAGAGAGCTCATGATGATGAGATTACCTGAGGTGACCAACTTCTTGGTAGGCAAATTCCTTGACGACCTCTAGGAGGAATGGATCGAGGTTAGCCTTCTGTCCGCCTTTGGGAGGTGGTCCACCACTTACCAGCTCTGGTGCAGCTTTATCCAGTCCATAACCGAAGGCTGACCACAGGAAAAACTCGGCTTCCAGGTACTCTAAATTTATCGGAAATTCAAGCCAGTCTACATCCTCTCCTTTAACTCTCACAGGGGTGTAGCCCGCTGCACTACTTAAATTACCTCTAGGATGGGGATGGCCACGGCGAAGAAGATCTTGATCCGACAGTAACGCGTCTGCAATTGGTGAAGCTTGAAGCTGGGACACCAATAAAAGCGCCTGCAAACAGAGAAAGAGGGTAGACATTGCCATTTTGGCCTAGCTGATCAAGAAACGAGAATAGAAGTTAGTGCCGAGGGATTGACATGGGGAGGAGGTAAATATAGGAATCCTCAATGACCCAAAATTAGAATCAAAATATATTGCGTTAACGTAATGCGGAAGGTGCGGAGGGTTCGGGATCCGGGGGATTGGGTTCCAGATCTTTGGAATCCAAAACCCTAAACTTGTGTTTGATTTCATCCTTCGGATCCGAAAGCCTAAACATGTGTTTGATTTCAAAAGCTTTGAGAAGCGTTTTTCAAGATTGTCTGTTGGTATACAATCTAAATTTGGATTTGATCTATGCAAATTCTGTTGAAGCTTTGGTAAATTATCAGTGCCCACAACGCTCTTCATTCATCTCAAAAAATTCGCCGACGGTCTTAGTACATCATTAACCCAACCCTTTCTCTGTGACCATGCTGGCCACAGAATGTAGAGGAAATGGAAAGAACTACGTAAAAAAACCAACTTAATAAAAGCATGTGTGTTTTTTCCTTTTTCAAAAAAAAAACCAAGCTTCACCAGTCCTTTCTCCTTGATCATATTCCTGGCATTTCCATTATAGTTTAAATTTTCTTATAAAACCTTTTCCCTTCTGCCTCACATACAGTTAATTATGTTTTAATTTATTTTAAACATTATTTATTTATTTATTTAGCAGATTTTGCTGAGGTAATTTCTTAAGATTTATTCTCCTTAAATTTTAAATCGGAAGGATAAAAATTATTTGTATAAATAAAAAAAGTAGGAAAAAAAAAACACTTACAGAGTACAGTAAAAGAGGGTTGCATTATTTGTTCACACGACATATCACTCCGTAAATGATGGTTATGAAAGTACTTGAATAGGAACATTTCATTATAAAATGAAACAAGATGGAAATCGGAGTTGTATTTCTTTGTGTATGTTTATTTTTAGTGAAAAATTAATTAATTTTATTTATTTAATCAAACTGTAAATGGAATTTATAATATTATTTACATTTTCAAAATATTTAAAGAATTAAAATTTATTTCTCAAATAAAATATAATATAATGTAATAAAAATATTAATTTATTTAAAATAAATACAAAATTGATATTATTAATTTTAAAAAGAAATATATATATATTATGAAATACTTTTATTGATGGGTTAGGATGATCAAAATGTTATGAGAGATGGGGGAGGAGGTTCAATCTCCCTCCTACATCAAGGCATGGCACATGCAGCGGCATGTTTATATGCAATGTATGATGCATCAAATATTTGAGAATTAGGGCGGTATGTTTATCTCTCGGATCGCGAGCCCAATAGAGGTGTTAGCAAACTTTGTTATGGGAAGTTGTGAACCTGGTGTAGAAAATGAAAAGTTTGCACAGGCAACCAACCTCTACACCCTCCTTAAGTCCTAGGTCTGTATGACAATGAATTCCGACTACAAATGGGAATTACATTGTGGGTTCATTGGTGGTCAATTTCTCCAAGTTTGGGACCCTCATTCGCTTTACAATTGGTTTGGATTTGGGAGGTAGGGCCACATTCAAAATTTGACATCTAGTAGAGCACTTCTGAATTTGTGGGCTGCAACTGACAACCTGGTAAGCCTCCTTGGTGATGTCTTTGGCTCTCGTAGTGGAATACTTCTAGTCTGTTTGGGTGTGAAGTCTTTTAGTTTTGTTTCTTTCTTGTTGCACTCAGTTTTTGTCGAGGAAACCATGGGTTTCCATGGTGTCAATGCTAGTGACAAATGTAATGAGATATTGGAATATTTTGTTTGGTTATGGGGGTTTCATTTGGTAACCTAGAATTTTGTCTTGGATTACCTACACTCTCGCGCAAAGGGGGGGAATCCAATTAGGTGTGGTAAGAACTTTGGGGTGACTAAAATCTTGTCTCGAAAGTTCTCATTCTTTTTTAATTATGTTGTGAGAGGTATTTACTAGCCCGTTGTGGTCAATAATGGCTCACACTGTTGGCCCAAACAAATTGGGTTCCTTGGGTTGTTTGCATAGATTCTGTAGCAACACTCCTACTCTCAAGAATGTTATGAGAACCAAAATGTGGTTGAAGGAATACAAAGGAGGAGAAAAATTCCATCGTGTGGAGGCAATTCGAATTTGAAAGTTGACAATCTTCATTAGGGTCTGTCGCTTCCTAGAATTGTCTAAATTTGGCATTGTGGGTTCCTTGTTGCTACACAGAGAGATATGGAAGGTCTGTCATCCTCGGGTATACTATTGGAGGACATGAGTTTGTTTTAGTAGATGAAGGACACATTAAAAGTGTTACAACAATGCGACATACCACAAAGAGGGTTGAGGCCAAGAGGACAATGAATTGAACATATGAGGGATGTGGTGGAGATGGAAGGAGAAGATGATATGGAAGATGAGATAGAGGAGGAGGTGGCACAAGAGCCACTCCATTTTCTTTGTCGTGTAGTTCTTCCTCTCCATTTCAATACATTGGTATCCTAGCTTCAGTATGTCACTAGTCTCCTAGAAGAACTAGGCCAAAACCGCCATGGTGATCGTAATGAGTTTATAAGATTTATGAATGACTTGTAGAAAAATATATGGAACATGATGGAGCACTTAGCTTCACTTCGAATGGGCCAAGATTATTTTTTCTAAGAGAATAGTGTGTGTGGAGTGGCTGGCTCACCTTGAATTCCACATCAATGGTGATCCTAGGCCTCTAGAGATACTAGGTATGAGGCCAAATTTTCTAGCTCTGATGAATCCTCCCAATCATTAATGTCCATGGCTTGTATTCTCATATTACGAGTGCTTTGGTCATTCTGGTATTTTTTTTCTTAGATATTTAGTAGCTTTTTGTACTTTTTAAACATTTTCTTTGTTACTCTTCTAGCCAAAAATAATGGTAGGAGTGAGGCTAGAATATCAATAAATTCTCGAATGATATGTTGTAATCCTTTGATGAATTAATAGAAACATTTTGACTAAAAAAAAATATTATGAAATAATTTATCTTGAAGAGGATGTCATCCAAGCCATCTTGGACATAATGGAACACCATTGTAGCCCCACAATTAAGAACACTAGGTGGTAAAGATAAATGGCGATGAGTTGGTTCAAGTTCAAGCATGCAATATGCAATTTAATTATAGTAGATAACTCTGAGGTTGATAGGATCATGTGAGAACGTGGTTTTAAGCAAGTGTAACGTTCAATGATCCACTCTTCATTGAAAAAAACAAATTATGAGGATTACCTTGTAGAATTCCCTAGCCACTTAAGGGCATCATTGTTTACAAGCTTGGTTTCTATAATCACCATGTAATTGGGTATGTTCATGTTTGGCTCTAAGTATTTTCATTTCTAGATTTTTTGTCTCTTTTCACTTTGCCCCTTTCAATAGTTTCATGCAATGCCTTCTTCTTAGTTGGCCACCTTGTGCCTCTTATTCAAATCAACCATATATTCTTAGCTTCTATTTTTCAACTTTGATCTTTTTCTTGTCTCCTTACTAGTTACTTGATTTCATCGATCCTTTAAATTTTACTGTATTTGTTATCCTATTATTTATTTTTTTCTTTAGACTACCTAGTTATGTAGGACTCCATCCCCTTATAGTCCCTCTTGTTTTAATCCCCAGTAATGTCTTCTTCATTTTAGATAAAATTCAAACTGATTCATCAAAAAAGTGGCATGAACATCCCCTTTTGCAAGTGATTAGATTTTGAACATGTGTAAATTAGTCTTATTACATATGGATATCATTCCAAAAATATATATAAGTTTTAAAGAATATGTATTGTTAATAGTTTCCAGGAATAATAAATTTAAAGAAAATAAATGAATTAAGGATGAGAACAATATCTAAATAATAAGAAAAGAAAACATGAGAAAAATTGTGAAGAAAAATACCAAATGGAAACTCTGTATAGAATAAAATTTTAGATTCATCCGCAATAAATATTTAGAAATAAATAGACAATGTAAAATAACTCATTAATTCAAGAAAAACATACTTTTTAATTTTAAATAAAGTGGTTGTTGTAAATTACTATTAAAAATTATTGAAAAGTAACAATATTATTGAAAACAATAGACAAAGGTATGGAAAAATATTCATACTATGAATTGAAAAATAAAGAAAACTAATTAAAACTATATGGAATGAAAGAATGCTTCTCATGTTTTCAAATAATGTGCAATTATTTTTTCCAATTGATGTATTAATTTATTGATACAATTTTATAATAATATATCAATATATTAGTAAAAATAAATGTAATCTAGTGTATTAGTAAATTAATTATAGAAGAATTAACTAATGGGGGGTGACATAACAGATGTTATGTGTGGCATTCAAGTGGCGTACGAAGACTAGATGGATTCCATGTGCACACTACACTCAATGGAATTTTCTCTGAAAGTTTCATTAATAACCAACCAGGCCATTCTCATGCGGTCAACGTCCTTATAATCCCTTGGTATTCCAAAATGGGTCTTTGTGTATTGCTTTGGGCAATGAGGTGTGTGTCTGGACTGAACCTAGGGCTCAAACAGTGATTTTCCTCATAGTAGTCATGGCTCTAGACATGTGAGAATGGAGCGACATGGAGTAGTTTGGAGTCAGGTGAGCTCTCGCCCTCGAATGTTCGTGGGATAATAGCATGCAACAGGTGTTTGTGGTTCTGTGGCTCCACCGGGGACTTCTGTGCTTGGTATTAGTGTACCCAATTCTGCCCACATAGGGTGAATTGGACTGTAGGATGCAATGTCGGGTACTCAGTTTGTGTCTCGCCTTTAGTCTGGAGTCGTGGTGGGAGAAACTTCAGGTTATCTCTATTTTTATTGCAAGGAAAGGTTTTATGATTATTTTCTTAGGTTCTCCCTCTGGTTTTTCGGGCTTCGTTCCTCTCACTAGGTGGGGAACAACTCATGCCAACAAACTCTAGGGTGGCGTGTATGATTCCGGTTAGCGATCTCGAGTCTCTAGTCCCGGGCCAAAGTTTGGTAAATGGTTTAGCATTTCTTTGTTTATCTCTATTTGTTTTCTTCTTTTATTTTGAAGGTCACTCTCCAGGACCCGTGAGAAAATTTTCTAGTTAGTTTGTTTGTATTGGCACACCGTAATGCCTCGCCATAGAGGGAGTCCACACCAAGGGGAGTTTTCTCCTCATCCTGAAGTCTACTAGCCACACTTCGATGGCTACCACTCATCCTCTAATGACACCACTAGCTGAGACATGGAATTAGATGCAAACATATATATAGTTTCATCTTTGGGGAAATTTGTAAGTCTAGTCACCCTAAACATGATATCCAACCTGTTGCACCATATCCAATTTAATATCAACCACATGAGGAATCAGCATAACAAGGACTAGAACGAAGTAGTGGCATAAATAAAAAATGTGCAACACATATAGAATGAAATACTAGAAAATTTAGAAAGCCTTCGATGACACCACCGGCACACTAATGATCACCTTTGAAGTTTGGAGGCGAGAATTGAACACATTGACTTCCATATGGATGATCATGCAACTCTCTTCACTTATCCTCGTACATTTCCACACAATCTTCCTCCTTCATAAGCTTTCTTATTGTAGACGTGCCTCAATTTTGGAAAATGTATGATAGGCTCATAGGCCTAGTGGAAATAAACTTTGCTACTAGGTGTAATTATTTTCATCCAGGTCCTATTTTTTCCAAATATTTCTATCATGAGAAGAAAGGGCCTTTGGAGATGATCTTTGTATGGACTTCGTTCCAATAATATAATGCATGTTTGTTGATAGACAAAAAAAATGAATTAAAGTAGGCCACATACTTAGTATCATGGAAAAAAAATGGCAACCTTACTTCGGGTTATTTCCTTGCCAGTGAAAAATTATATCCAAGGTGACAAAAATGTTGAAATTTTTCCACAAGACTTTCCCTTTTGTTATGTCGACGTAGGAAGGTTTATTTTTTACAGGAGACAATTTACCAATTTCACCAACAACACTTATCGATGTACCACCAAAAGGATTATATTTTTTTATCTTGAAATTACTCTCATAAACAAGATTCATATATTGTATCCAAGATGAAAACAATGCTAAAAATTATCCACAAGACTTTCCCTTTTGTTTTGTCAACATGCAAAGGTTTATGTTTGATGGGAAGAAATGGTGAGCACCTAGGGTTCAAATGGTGATTTTCCCAATACTAGTCATGCCTCTGGGCAGGTGAGAATGGAGTGACATGGAGTAGTTTGGAGTCAGGTGACCTCTCAACCTCAAAGGTCCATGGGATACTAGCACACAACGGGTGTTTGTGGTTTTGTTTCTCTGACGGGTATTTCTGTGCTTGGAATTAGTGTACCGAATTATGCCCACATAGGGTGAATTGGACTCTAGGATGTGACGTCAGGTACTTAGTTTGTGTCTCACCTTCAGTCCAGAGTCATGGTGGGAGAAATTTGAGGTTATCTCATTTCACCGCAGCAGCGCCCCCCCCCCCCCCCCCCCAGAGAAAAACTCATGCCAGGAAACTTTAGGGTCGTGTGTAGGATTCCAGTCAGCGATCTTGAGCCTCCAATCTTGGGCCCAAGTTTGGTAATTTTTTAGCATTTATTTTTTTATCTCTATTTGTTTTCTTCTCTTATTTTGAAGGCCACTCTCCAGGTCCTGTGGGAAACTTTTCTAGTTTGTTTGTTTGTATTGGCACACCATAATTTCTTGCCATAGGGGGAGTGTGAATCGAGGGGATTTTTCTCCTCATCCTGAAGTATAATAGCCAAAAAACAACAACAACCACTCATCCTCTAGTGACGCCACCAGCAGAGATGTGGAATTAGACGCAACCATTTCTACAGCTCCGTCTCTGGGGAAAGTTGTAAGTCTAGTCACCCTGAACATGATAGCCAACCTGCTACACCATATCCAATTGAATATCGACCACATGAGGAATCAACATAACGAGGACCAGAATGAAGGAGTTTCATAAATAAAAAATTTGCAACACATCTAGAATGAAATACTAGAAATTTGGAAAGCCTTCGATGACACCACCGACACATCAATGATCACCTTTGAACTTTGGAAGCGAGAATTGAACAAATTGACTTCCATATGCATGATCATGCAACTCTCTTCACTTCTCCTCCTATATTTCCACACAATCTACCTCCTTCACAGGCTTTCTTATTGTATATGTGGCTCAATTTTGGCAAATGTATGGTAGGCCCGTAGGCCTAGTGGAAATAAACTTTGATACTAGGTGTAATTATTTTTATCGAGGTCCTATTTTTTCCAAATCATTCTTTCATGAGAATAAAGGGCCTTTGGAGATTATCTTTGTACTAAAATTCATTCTGATAATATAATGCTTGTTTGTTGACCAAGAAAAAATAATAATTAATGAAAGGTACATACTCAGTATCATGGAAAAAAAATGACAACCTTACTTCGGGTCATTTCCTTGATGATGAAAAATTATATCCAAGGTGACAACAATGTTGAAATTTCTCCACAAGACTTTCCCTTTTGTTATATCAACGCAGGAAGGTTTATTTTTGACAGGAGACAATTTCCAATTTCACCAACAAGAATTATCGATGTACCACCAAAAGGATTAGATTTTTTATCTTGAAATGCTTCCCATAAAAAAGATTCATATATTGTATCCAAGATGAAAACAATGCTAAAAATTATCGACAAGACTTTCCCTTTTTTTTGTCAACATATAAAGGGTTATGTTTGATAGGAGGAATTTGACCAAACTCACCAAAAATAATGATCAATCTAAACCAAAAGGAGTATATTTTTTATCTTGAATTGCTTCTAATTAATGAGAATATATATATATATATATATATATATATATATAGACATACATGTTGAAGTTAAATCAACGGAAAACAATCAATCACACACAGCATAAACAAACATGAAACAACAGATTTAACATGGTTCACCCAACCAATCTAGGCTACGTCCACCAAAAAGAGGCATTGACAATATTATTGCTCAAACAGGAGAATTACAACAGGAGAGTTTCCGTCTGCACTTCTCTTCCACTCACCTCACATCCCTAATCATGCTCATTTGCCTCTACGTGCTTACATTTTATAGCTGGGAGTAGAAACTGAATCATAAATTCAATCACAACAAAAATAGGATGCAATAACTCCACATCAGGATTATATGGAGTCAATTTAGCAACAAATCCTATTGTTGTCATATTCATGAGATTTTCTCCAAATTTAATTTAGGAAATCTCAAAAATCTCCACCTTGACAAAAATTAGCTTGATACCCTGTTCCATTATTATTTTTATCTTTTCTGCAAGCCAAGGGAAGTCAGACACCATTGTATCTTCTCTAATAAAACTGGTTTCGTGAACATGCCTGCATAATTTTCCTTTGTATGCACTTTTTCAAGAGAGACTCCCCGTTCAGTGATAACTTGTCTTACAAAATGGTACTTTATACGTATATGCTTTGATTTAATATGATAGGCCAAATTTTTAGCCAAGTGAATTGCACTTTGAATATCACAAAATAACTTGATGTTGTCCTGCAACCTACCAAACTCACCAAACAAACCTTTCAACCAAACCGCTTCTTTGCAAGCATGTGAAGCAGTTATGTATTCTGCTTTTGTAGTGGATAAATTAACAATGTTTTGTAGCTTTGAAATCTAGCTTATAGCTCCACCTGCAAGAGTAAAGATATATCCTGAAGTTGACCATCTCTTATCCAAATCACCTGCAAAATCAGAATCAACATATCCGTAAAAAAATTCACTACTTCTATTATAAGTGATACAATAATCAGTTGTGCCTCTCAGATACCAAAGCACCCATTTCACTGCTGACCAGTGTTCTTTTCCCGAATTTTCCATATACCTGCTGACAACTCCAACTGCATGTGAAATATCTGGTCGTGTATAAACCATCGCATACATAAAACAAACTACTACATTGGCATATGGAATTCGAGACATATATTCCTTTTCTTCATTTGTGTTAGGACATAAATTTGAAGAAAGCTTAAAATGGGAAGCTAAAGGGACTGAAACAAGCTTCACATTGTTCATACCAAACCTCAAGAGTATTTTCTCAATATACTTCTGCTGTGTTAACCACAAATTACCATTTCTCATGTCTCTGAAAATCTCCATGCCCAAAATCTTTCTTGCTGTTCCTAGATCTTTCATATCAAACGTCCTAGCCATCTAAGCCTTTAATCTGTTAATCTCTGTTATGCTTTTTCTTGCTAAAAGCATATATTCAACATATAACACTAAGATAATGAACATTCCATTACTCAATTTCTTAAAGTAAACACAATGATCATATTCACTTCTTATATAATTTTGACTCAACATGAAAGAATCAAATTTCTTGTACCTTTGTCGAGGCGACTACTTCAGACCATACAATGATTTCTTGAGCCTGCAGACAAATTTCTTGTTGCGATTTTGAACAAACCCTTCCGATTGTTCCATGTAAATCTCCTCATCTAAATATCCATGTAAAAATGCAGTTTTAACATATAGTTGCTATAATTCTAAATAAAGTAAAGAAACTAATGCTAACACAATCCGAATTGAAACAATTTTTACAACTGGTGAAAATATCTCATGAAAGTCAATTCCTGCTTTCTGAGAAAAACCTTTAGCAACCAGCCTTGCTTTGTACTTGTATTTTTTTATCATCAACACCCCTTTTCAATTTTTAAACCCATTTACATCCCATAGTTTTTCTGTCTTTAGGAAGTTCCACTAAATCCCATGTGGCATTCTTGTCTAATGCCTTCATCTCGTCCTTCATAGCTTCTTTCCACTTATAACTATTAGAACCTTCTACAGCTTCTTCATAGCACAAAGGTTCATCATCATTAGTAGTTAAAGAAAATGAAGTAACATAATCATCATACCTTTTAGGAGGACGTCTGATTCTCGTGGACCTCCTTAAAGATGTTTCTGGTACTTCCACAATTTGTTGATTATTGTCTGTAGGAACTTCTTCATGATCTGCATCTGAAACATGTTCATGATCTGCATCTGAAACTTGTTCATGATCTGCATCTGAAACTTGTTCATCTGTACTATCATTAGTATTTGAACTGGTTTCAAACTAAATATGTTGAAACTTAGGTGCATTATCCTGTTTCAATTTATCATCTACATCAGGATTATTGAGTGAAGATTCATTGAATTTAACATCTCTATTAATGATGATCTTGTGAGTAGTAGGATCCCATAACATGTATCTCTTAGTCCCATCACCATATCCAAAATATATATATATATTTTTTATTTAGGATCTAATTTAGAACGCCGATGTTTCAGAATTAGAGCATATGCATCACAACCAAAAACTTTCAGTTTAGAATAATCACAAGGATGAACTTTCCATACCTCTTGAGGAATTTTACATCCTATTGCAGTTGATGGTGATTGATTTATCAAATAATAAGCCATATATACTTCTTCTGTCCATAGTTCCTTCTGCAAATTTGCATTACTAAGCATACTTCTTGTTCTCTCTAAAAGAGTCTTGTTCATGCATTCAACAACTCCATTTTGATGAGGAGTATAAGTAGTAGTTCTATGTCTTTCGATCCCATCTTCCTTGCAATAATTATCAAATTCCTCTGAAGTAAACTCACCACCATTGTTAGTTCTTAAACATTTAATGGTTCTTCCAGTGATTTTTTCAACTAATGGTCTAAACTGCTTGAAAACTGTGAATACATTAGACTTTTTCTTTAACATATAGACCCACACTTTTCTAGAGAAATCATCAATAAAAGATACAAAATATGACGATCCTCCATATGAGTTCGTAAGATATGGACCCCAAACATCAGAATGGATATAATCAAGGATTCGTTTACTAGTGTGTTTTCCAGTTTTAAACTTCTACTTGCTTTGTTTTCCATATATACAATGTTTGCAGAAATCTAACTTAGAAGATTTTAAACTAGGAAGTAACATACGATCAGATAAAATTTTAAATCCTCTTTCGCTCATATGACCCAGCCTTTGATGCCATAGACGAATAGAATTACAATCGTTTTCAGATACTGTAGAAGCATGAGCTGACTCTGTTCTTCCTTCTAACTGAAAAATATTTCCAAACTTCTTTGCTTTCATTACTAGTAAAATTCCTTTATAAACTTTCATTACTCCACCTTGAATAAGGGTTTTATATCCATTTGTGTCTAGCACTCCTAGAGAAATGAGGTTTTTTCTGAGTTCAGGCACATGTCTTACATTAGTTAATATTTTATTTGTCCCATCAAACATTTTAATCTGGATGCTTCCAATTCCCACAATATTACATGAGACATCATTTCCCATGTAAAAAACTCCATCATTGATTGATTTATAAGATTTAAACCACTCTCTATGAATGCACATGTGATTGGACGCACCAGAATCTAACAACCAATGTTGATCATGATTAGACAAACTAACTTATAACACTTCATCACTCATACCTGGAACATATGCCGAACCTGTATCTATCATGTTTTCTTCTTTCTTCTTTGTCGAAGAGTCTCCTTTGGATGTTTTTTGTCTCTTCCAACAGTACTTCTTCAAATGTCCTAATTTTCCACAAAGCCAGCACTTTACCTTACTCTTCTTCCTTTTCGATTTTGACCATGAGTTGTTCTGCTTACTGAACCATCTTTCTTTAGAACGACCTCTAACCATCATTGCTTCTGATGTAGAGGTTTCTGAATTTGACCTTTTCCTTGTTTCTTCAAACAATAAAGCTCCAACAACATCATCAAGCTCAAGGGTTTCTGATGAAGTAAGACTTATATAAGTAACAAAATGATCCCATGACTCGGGAAACGAGCATAATAAAGTTACAGCTTTATCTTCTGATTCAAACTTTAATTCTACACTTTCTAATTGCACCAAGAGAGTATTAAAGGTATTCAAATGATCAGTAATTGATGTACCTTCCTTCATGCACAAGCTATACAACTGTCTCTTTAGGAGACTTCTATTCGTTAAGGATTTTGTCATGTACAACTTTTCAAGCTTTTTCCACAAACCAACAACATTTTTCTATGACATGATGTTAAACAAAAAATCATCTTCCAAACACAATCGAATGCCACTCAGTTCTCTTTCATCGACGTCACTCCATTCGTTATCTGTCATGGTGTAAGGTTGTTTGGCTTTTCCCAAAAGCGCCTTCGCCACGCCTTGTTGCATGAGTAGATCATGCATCTTAAATTTCCAGATCTCGAAGTTTTTTTTCCCATTGAACTTCTCGATCTCAAATCGAGCACTTTGTGTTTTTTCCATTTTGAGTAGCTTTTGTCAAAAAATCTCCAATTTCAAAAAATGAAGATTTTTTTATTTTAATCAAAATTAATAATGTTGATAAAAATGCCTTAGGCCCTTAATAAATCTATATTACAATCCTTATAATACCCCATTTAAATCGATATTAAAAGACCCATTTAAATCGATTGATAACATATTGATTTTAAATGAATACAATACAAATGGAATTATTACCTCGATATTTAATAAATTGATATCGATTTAAATGAATATAAATTTGAATACAAATCGATTTCAAAAAATTTCATTTCACTATTTAATGGCATTCGATATAAATCGATTTTAAATGGCATTCATGCACCTTCCATCAACATCGACCTGCGTTCATATGTACATACCAGCTCACGGTTCACGGTTTAATGCTCCCAAATGGCTCTCGGACTTTGGCTCTTTGCGCAAACACCCACGGTCCACATACATCTACAGCTCACGGCTTTGTTGTGGTTCCTCCACACGGACAATAGCTCTCCTCTGTCTCTGCTTACAGTGCTGTGAACTACCTCTAATTAAGAGAATGCTACGGACTTGGCCAAGTTGTTTCTACAGGCCATGAATGGATTTATCCAGACTCGGCCCTCATAGACTCAGCCCTCACAGACTTGGAAACATTATCATCTACGCACAACAATCCTTCGGCATTCGGTTTGTTCAACATTGAGAGGTTTCTGAAGGAGTTTTTGAACTCAACAATGGTCTGCATGAGACCTCTTCCGTACTATCGAACATAAAACTAATCTTGGAACATGTTTTCATTGCTCCAGATGCAAAACGAACTCCATCTTGGCTCCACGCAACAATCGCTCACTGGAAGTTCACTGCAATCAATGAATTGAACTCATAGTGACTCTCAGCCAACCACACGTGCAATAGTACAGGCTTCACACCACAGCAATTGACATACGCATTTGGCTCTCAAGTCCATAGCAGAGTTTGCACCAGCGTTCCTTGACAATGGCTTAGCAGCAACACAGACCTAGCTGACATGGCCTCATGCACGCACGTAGCTTCATGGTCGCATGCAACAGACCGGGTTTCATCCACAGGAGCCACACAGACTCAACCTAAATTCTCTGATACCAATTGTTGAAGTTAAATCAGCAGAAAAAAAATTAATCACACACAGCATAAAAAAACATGAAACAATAGATTTAACGTGGTTCACCCAACCAATCTGGGCTACATCCACCAAACAGAGGCATCGACAGTCTTATTACTCAAACATGAGAATTAAAATAGCAGATTTTCCATCTGCACTTCTCTTCCACTCACCTCACATCCCTCAGCATGCTCATTTGCCTCTACGGGCTTACATTTTATAGCTGGGAGTAGAAACTGAATCATAAATTAAATGACAACAAAAATAGGATGCAATAACTCCACATTAGGATTATATGGAGTCAATTTAGCAACAAATCCTATTGTTTTCATATTCATGCGATTTTCTCCAAATTTAATTTAAGAAATCTCAACAATACAAATATCTTTGGACTTATAAAACTCATTTCATCAATCAAAATATATCAAATATTCCTCCTTTTTTCTTGAAATATTTCCAAATCCTATCCATGGAGTGGCCACTTATCTTTAATAGGAAATTTTAGAGTAGAGCGTATTTTTTTTCCATGTATGTTAACAAGAACAATATGAGTTGGATAGAGTAATAGAAATGGATGCATACCATTATTTTTTGAAGTAGAAAGAGCATAAGAAACAGAATGTAATATTGAAATACTTTAGAGTACCATTTTTTCCTTAAATACTAATTTGAATACGATCATGATTCTTACATTCAAATTAATGGCGTAAAATAATTTAAAAAACAACTATGTTTATTTTTTCTAAAAAGAAATATGGTGACACAAATGTGTCATCCATTAATTTGTCAATAAGAGCATGTTTATATTGGAAATTTCTTATAAAATGAACAGTGTTTTGTGTGACATCATTTGATATCATTGTGTTGTTTCAATTTTATTTACATAAAAAATTTAACCCTGCAGAAATTGGTCTCTTCAACCATGTTTGTGAAGGTCGGAAACATTTACCTTATTTGGAGGAATTATTTTAGAAGAAAGTAGCCCCTCTCTAAAATATTCTAACATTCGCTTTATGTAGGATGGAATTATCATATCTTAATTTTCATATGAAAAAGGTGCTTGATCAACATCCAATGATCCATATCTAAAATTCCTCCTATTATCAGTCATTTCCTCACTTGAAATACCTTTATCTAATTAGATGTTACAAAATTGTTTATAGAAAATAATATAACTCCTAAAAATGTCTTAAACTCTTCGAAATTATCACTAAGAATATAATATAACCATGACCAAAATAAAATAATGGTATGCACATCTCCAGGCTCCCATGGCTCTTTCTTATTGTTTGCATTAAATTTCCAATATTTTTTTGTTTCTCTCATAGATAAATGTTCCAAAAAAACTAATCGACCTTGATATATCTCAAGAAAAATATTTTGGAAGTTAAATAGATTAGAATCCCTTTATAGTTTCCTTAATTCTTTTCTTCGAACACTTTAGGGAAAAAATTTGCAGCTACACAAAATAAGAGGTAGCTTTAGCAACATATGGTATGTTTCCTGTGCTCCAACGCCACAGAAAACAAGTGCTTTTGAAAAATATATTTTATATGTAGACAAATTTGGATATTCACGTCCATTTCCATTTTCAATTTTTGTCAGTATGTCTTGATAAATTCCTGATATTTTTTCTAGTTTTGAAGCATATTTTCCAGTATATTTCAAAATAGCATGTCAAGAAAGAATTAGCTAGAAATTGAAATTTTCTCACCACATTGTCAAAAGGTAAAAATTAAAAATTTAGCATACCATAATTACATGTAGCTTCATATATATTTTTCCCTTTCTCATCAATGAATAATATTGACTCATCATGAAATTTCAATGGATCATTGTATGAAAATGCAAGGATAGACCGTTTTCTTCACAAACAAGAATGGACACTAGAATTTATTTTTAATTTAACATATTGTAACAAATCTCATAATATTCATTGGGATTTTAAGAAAACAATTATGAAGTTCTCAAAAGAAAGGATCATCATTTAGGATTTGAGGAACCATTATGTACTGTCAGTGAATGTTACACATATTCTAGGTTGATACATATTTATTAAAGAATGGATTTACAGCATGGAGATTCATAAGGTCAGATGAATCCAATGTTTCCATCTTTGGAGCACCCATCCACCATAAAAATATATGGATGTAGGTTGAACATCTATACCACCACTCAGACCTAAACAATAAAAACATATAATAAATATATGGCAACGAATTATAATAATAGACAGATGTGAAAAAGCCATAAAGCACAAAGAAAAAATATGAACAAAGAAAAACCTAGACAAATTGTTTTATATAGAGAATGAAGTTGTTTCCTAGCTCCGATGACGCATAATTATGTTGAACAAGAAATATCAAAATTGAGGATGACTTCTAAATATTTGATCAAAATATCTAAGGAGATGCGGGCCGTATTCATGGATTTGAACATTAATAATTCTTATATATAACCAATCAACATCACTGATGAGGAATAAAGTGATAAATTTCACGTTTAATAAGCCTTTAGTATTATACTCGTTTAAGGGAAAGGAACAAATATATAGCTTGTATAATTTTAGATTAGGTGTGCAATATGCATTTTCAATAATTATTCTTATTTTCTCTAGTTCCCTTAATTCATTTGGTAGTCAAGAAACAAAACATGAGGGATGAGAGTGAAAATGATCAGGGCCCAATTCTTCGATGTTTGGCATCACTTCTCTCTATTTCATCAACATTTCGATAAAAAAAAATTAACCTTATAGACACATTAGCTACTGTTTCTGGGAGTGTAACAACTGAATCCATGTCAATTTGAACTTACCTATAATATTATCAATTTGAATTTCCTAAATACATGTGTCCATCACATGTGCTCTCTTGATGTAACATTCATAACATTTGAGCGTGCAACATTCCTTCTCACAATTAGAAAGTCAAGGTTTTCAACACACCATAGAAGGCTCTCTGAAATCATAGATATATGTTGTGGAAAAATAATTGTGTTGACATTATATCTATATTGGCCACAACAAGTGTGTATCACCTATAATATCAGATTAACCTGTGCTATTAATATCTATTCAACTTGCGTAAAAATTCATAGAACATGAAGTTGTTCACTAGGATCCATAATGTTAAAATGAGATAAATGATGGCAAATCTCTCATTCTTATATATTTTACAAATAGTTACTTTGAACCATCTAACAAATTTTCTACCAGGATAAGGTTCATTGCAGAAATGACACATTTGGACAACAATGAAATTACCTATCTTGGACTATAAATTGTTGTGCACTTATTTTTGTAAAAATTAAGTAAACACCTTTCATGTTCTCCGTAAACAAGAATTGTAGGTTAAACACGATGCGAAGCATCTTGTCGAATGACACATTTTCTCTGGACTAGAGCTCGAACATGATGAAAATAATCTTGTTGAAGGGAACCATTTCCTTGGAGATTTATATCAATAAAACTATTGGATTCCATTCTTGTAATTTGGTTGCATCCAATCATATTTTTCTTAGACAAAATTATATATGTTTATCGTAAACAAATAGACTCCCAAATTGAGAAGTATACATGTAAAAATGAACAATAAATTAACGATATTAAACATTACATTTTCTTGTTGATTAGATGGGAAACCTTCAACACGAGGAAGGTAAATCCCTTCTCTTGGTTGATAATAAACATTTATTTTTCTAAAATTATTGATTGAAATATTTTCCTACAAATAATTAGAAAATAAAACACGAATTAAATCATTAATACAATAAATCAAAATGTACAAAATAATGAAAAATGATACATGAAATTATTGTGTTGTTTTAAGTGACATAATATGCATATATTTCATAGGAAATATCACATTTTCTATAGAATGAGTTTGAGAAAAGGTTGAAACAACATTGGAAATCGAAGGTTACAAATTGTCAACCATCTGTGCAAGCACATTACTATCACCAAAAATATAAGATGCAATTAATTGTTGAATGTGATTAGTAAGAATTCCTTTCATACTTGGTGAATTCTCCAAACATGGAATTTCATTTGTATAACACTAAGGGTTGTCATTTGTAAATATTTTATCTTGATAAAAATAATGTTCCCGAACAACGAAACTGTTAATAAGGATTTTGAAAATATTCATAAAGTGGAGAAGTCCATCTCATAATTTTTCTAAGTTCAAAATGAAGGGAATAAATCGATGTCACAACTTTTTTATTCAAATTGAAATGTAATTTCAATACATTATAAAACATTATCAATCATGAAGTGAATTCATCCATCTAAAAATTGTTATCAAATAATTTTAAATATACAATAAAAATATGTGAAACAATTGTGACATCTTTCAAAATGTCCTAGGATATATATTTAAAAGATTTAAAGCCTAAGGAGTGACATCCATAGGTAGTGGTGGTATGCTATGAATAAAATATATTTTTTGAACAAGTGGGAAAAAATTTCCACTTTCAATCAAATCATTGCAATCTCCAAGTGATATGAATTGGAACTTAGAGTTCTCCAGCATGGATAAATTATAAAAACTAGTTGAAAATTCATATATATTGAATGGCACTTCCATGTAGTTGCACATAAGTAATTTACCTTGAAATGTGTGAAGCATAATTTGGATAGAGCATTTATTATTAATATATGTAGAAATATCATGCAATAAGATCCATTTGAATCCCCAGTCATATTCATAATAGTCCAATATTCATTCATTATAGGGATTTTGAAATTAAAAATTTTCAGTTTCCTTAAGCGACCAAATAGAGGTCAAATCATAGTTTATTAGATATATAAGTTGGTCCTTAAACAATTTCAAAGACATACATCATATTCTAGCAATAGAAATAATTGGAAACCCCCACATATTTTTCAAAATATCTAACTAATAGATATTGTATCCATATGTATGGTAATCACCATAAGTTTTGTTTGAATAAAACTAATAATATTTCCCTTTACAAAGGAAAAACTCCTTTGGGGGATTTGTGCAACCATAAGTGACTTCTATTTTCCTCAAAACCACGTCAATGTTGTAGAAAATGTAAAAGTGTAATTGCATGTATTTGTAAATATTTCTTAAGGGTATCCAATTAAATTTCCTTGAACTAGCTTTCTCTGACATGGAAGAAGGCCCACTCTCCAACACAAATAGATCCAAGATTTGCAAAAATTTTCGTAAAAGGATTAACTATGAAATAACATTTTGAATGAGAGAACATTATAGGAATAGAAAGAAAAATCATTGATATAATTTTACAATCAACTGTGTATCTTGAACCAATAAACACTAGTAGAAAATCATGAAATTAATGATTTGGTGACTAATAAAGTTAGTCACCGAAATTATTTCAAGTGAATTGGTACTAACTTTGGGAAATTTTAAGTGACCGAAGTAAAAAATGACTTACTTAAATGACGAATTTATTATAGGAATAAAATATAAAACTAGGTCCCCGGATGTGGGTGACCATGTCAAACAGAAGGCAGGAGGGGTGCCATACGCTCACAACGGGGTTGAGCATGTAGTGGATGCAAGAAAATGATTACGTGGCTACATTCATGCCTGGGGGTGACAATTTAAGTGGGCGGAGGACGGTGATAGAAATAAACATTAGGGAGGACGTAAAAATGGAGGCAGAGGCAGTGGGGATGCAGGATCCTGAGGGGGGGAGGCACCACCTCTGTCCTAGTCCGTGCATGTGTGAAAGTACTATTTTCGGAAGGTGGAGGAAAGGAAGCATAGAAGATATAGGAGAGTGGGAAGGGTTTATATGGTCACACAGGGGCATGGGCGGAATTCTTGAAGTCTGGAGCAACGAGGTGGTCGGACATAAAGGTCATGGAGCAACACTAAAGACTATGGAGGACATCTGTCAATGCTCAAATTAGAAAGAGAATATGGTGGGCTGCCCATTTATGGGCCACCATAGAGTGTGGTGGGGAATAGGGAGTGGGAGAGAAGAGGAGTCCAAGCGTGGAACAACTGCACAGTTTTCTTAGCTGGAGAAATTGGGAGGCAGACTATACTTGGAGGCTTTGTTATTCACTGAGAAGGATGATGAGGATGCCTGAGCCATTTCAAAAATGGAGGGAACCTAGTTAATTCTCTGTGTCGAGAGTATGTGAGGGGAATCGAGGTGCACCCAATATTGGTGTCAAGGATCCTCCTGGGCCGCCTGATTCGGGAGAGGAGGATAATTTGATAACAAATCAGGGAAACCATTAGCATCATAAGGGAAGCGATGGACAAAAGCCTCGGTGAACTGTAGGACACTAGGCTCATAGCTGGATACCTCTACATTCTATGGCATGACAATGCGCTTCCACTGGAATATGACGGGGATGGAGAAGAAGAGGAAGACAAGAACAAGCAAGAGTCGGAAAATCCAGGAAGGGAGGAACAGGACCGGGACTGATCAGGTTCCTTGGCCCCTTTTTTGTTATGATTAGTTATATTTGTGATTCCAGCCGTGTAATGTATATATTTTGTAGTCTTAGTAGGTTCAGTTAGTTAGATGTGGGAGTTCTGGCTCTACTATCTTTGTTAGGGGCCATGAGACTAGACTTTCCTCCGGTTCCCCGATATGGGCAAAGAATTTTTTGTACTTTTGGAGACATGGTCTTCTTTTTGGAGTGTCAGTAGATCACTGTATGTAAACATCAAAATAGTTAACAGAAGGAGGCCTATATTTTCTAAAAAAAAATTATACGACTAGATGATAAGTGACTAAAATAAAAATGACTAACTTAAATGACTAATTTAGTCTAGGGATAAAATATACGACTAGATAATAAGTGACTACCATAAATGACTAAATTAATCTAGGATTAAAATATATGACTAGATAGTAAGTGACAAAATTCATAATGATTAATGTAAATGAATATTATAGTCCAAGAATAAAAATATGACTAAATAAAAAGTACAATAAATATATGAATTAGTCATTTATGTGAGTAATTTTTTATTGTGCACCCCATAAATGGAAAATTTCAATTTTGATACCAAAGTGTTAAAATTTAGAGACAAAGGAGTTGCATAATCCATATATAGTGTTCAAATTTCGAATACCCTTTTGCCTCTAAAGTTTAACATTGTAGATGGATTCATCTACAATTAATATAATTTCATGTATCATCTATATACTTTACACTAACACCTTCATTATAATTTTATTAAAGGTAATATTTAGATAGTCAAATTTATATTTATATTTATATTTCTTTGGCAATAAATTTTAATTTTTAAACTTCATTGATTTATGTTAAAAGTCTGAGTTCATTTAAATCTTGTCTTAAATTGTCATATTTACATTTGATAAATACTAAATAGATAAACCTAAAATATATATTTATATGCATTTATAGTAAATATGTATGTACCTTTATTAATTTAAATATGAACCTTAATGAAATTTTTAATGGTGTATGAACCTTTGTTAATTTATATATGAACATTGATTAATTATTTAATAGTGTGTCAACTTTTATTAATTGTTTTATATGAATCTTGGTAGTTTTTAATGGTATTATGGACTTTTGTTAATTTTTTAGGGGTGAACTTGATTTAGATTTTTAATAATATATAAAACTTTATTAAGGATTATAAATATGTAATTCAAAATATTTAAGTATGGTTTATGCTGTAATAATGGAAAAATGTGTTTAGTTTTATCAATTTCTATGAGAATTGTACCAATAAATATATTTATTTCATTTAATGCATAATTTAAATGATTATATGAAATTAAGATTTAAATAAAAAAATATATTCTAGTTTTATATTTGATTAATAATCAAAGTAGTTTGATCCTGAGAGCTTCGTAAAATATTCACGTTTATATTTTAATTATTTTTTTATAATGGATAGATTAAGTTGAATGTTCATTTCATTAAAATTGAAATCTAGCCATGAAGGTTATGAAAGCGAAAACTGGGTATGAAAGCCCCAAGAAGAAAAACCAAAGACACTTACCTGCTAAAACTTGTTGTTCTTACCCTGTGAAATGAAAACCTATAAATCGATTATTCTTGCTGTGATGAAGAGGTCCACAATAGGTTTACCCTGGTTCTGAATTCGCCATGAAAACTGAATGTGTTTTCCATCAACATGACTCTTTGGCGTCAAATGTTTTCCATTGGCGGGAGGGTTTTGGTATATTTTGAGAGATTTGAGAGAAATTGGTAGTGTGGTTAAATATTATTAGGGATTATGATATTTTATATATAATTACAAATTTTTTCATTGATAAAAAATCGTTGGAGAGAACTTGGAGGCTTTGAAATATGCGGGAATAACTTATTCACAATTGAAGTCTGCAATTTTGGAGTTGAAATCACAAGTTTGTTGGATTTATAGGTTTATATTTTTATAAGTTCTTGCATTTTTACTATATGTTATTATCTGGCTTCATTCTATGGTTTTTGGTGTTCATTATATGGATTTTAATTTTATTTTGCTAGGGGATCGACTCAGAATAAATGTAGAGTAGAGTGGGAAAGGGGAACCCTCATTTAAACTCTACCATCTGCCCCTTTCATTTTTTGCTGCAACCTTCCTTCTTACCTGATCTTTCCATATTTTAACAATAAATCTTTGATTCTTTCCTAAATGGGTTTAGGTTTCTCATCCGACTTAGTTTCTTTTGTTAACATTTTTTGTCTAGTGTTGATTTAATAGATTTTATTAGTCTTCTATGGAATCTGATTTAATACACTTTATTGGTTTTCAATGAAATTTGACCGTCGTGAATTGAATTGAATATGAATACATTAATGACATTGAATATAAGGGAATGTTTATTAAAATTCTTGTTGTGATTTATGTATTTTATTTCCGCAACTGAATATTCATGCATGAATTTCATTGAATATAAAGAAACGAATATGAGAATGTGAAAATTTCATTTATGTATTTATAATTAAATCAACAATTCAATTCATTTTGGTCGGATTCAATATTTATCACAATTATAATTGTCTTCATCTTCATGAATAAAATTGTAGTTAGTGCTTTCAGAAGAGGATAATGATTGATTTGGAACTTTCATTGTATTTATTTCTAAACTCCAAAGACAAAATCCCCATCTGGGCCTCCCCTCTTTTCCCCTGTTTCACAAAAAAAACAAATCAACTGTCTGAAAAAACTAAGATTTGTGTCGATGGGGAAGTATTATTGTGATTACACAAAGTTCTCATTAGAGAAATTGAATTGCATTTCTTCTATCCATTAAAACATGATCAATTTCAGAGGAAGTGTCAATCGGTTTTGAATAGGATGGTTTTCTGTAATGAATTAATCCGTCTTACCATTTGCAAATCCAAAACACAATTTCCCTTAATAGATTTTTTTTTCAACCCTACAAAAATTTAGGCCTTCAAACAAATTATTGATGGAACAAGGGGATTGAGGTTATAGAAAAACTTACGCTTATGGATTGATAGAGGATTAGAATTATTTGGGAATCTAGTCCTCCAATCCAATGCATGCTCTCGTGCCCTATAATCTCAGCTACAAACGACCCATATCAATATTATGTGGCCCATCACATATTGACAGTGAGAAGTTTCAGTTTGGGTTGATGTGAAAATTCACACAATACATCCGTCTGTGTAACATCTTGGTTTGGATATGTATATCTAAAACTGCAAAAAGTGCAAGGCTATAATGGATTAATACGATCTATACACAGCTACAAATAGTTTGGGACCAACTTGACTAGGTCCCCCTCCATGTGCACGAAGAGATAAGTCTAACACCAATTCTCCCCTTAGGTGTTTCTCAGATAATATGTGGGCCACATTAAGGGAACTAATAACCTATTTTCTACAAATGATAAATAGGTTTAGCTGCCACCCTTAAATCATGAATTCTATAAAATTAAGCTAGTTATACTTTGGTGGAATAAGCTAACATACCTGGCCAATCTAAACCTGATGAACTCATTTTAATGGTAGATTTAAGGAATATTTTGAAATTATAAAAACAACATCGAGATCAAACAATTAATTATCCAAATTTTAAATTCTTGGAACATCCTAAAATTCCAAAGACAACAACAAAGTCAAACAATTTACCTTTCTATTGTCTATTAGATTTAGGGATATTACCAAAATATTCCATCTAGATAAGGATAATCATCCAACAATCACATGTAACATATAGCACTAGAAGATAAATGGGTTTACGTTTTTTATCAAGCTTAGTTTCTTATGTTAACATTTTATTAGAGTTTGAGTCCCTTGAACATGTATCATGAAAATATTTATCAATAAAATCATAGCCAGAAATAAATATAATCCCTGTGGTATTGTCATGTGGTTGTTCAACTTCAACTACTTACAGTGCATTTTCATTTTCTTCCAAGCTATTTCGTACACCATGTGTGTATGTATATAAAAACAATGGTGAAATTGAGACATCATATACAAGACGACATAATATTATATCTCGGATACATTCCTATTCAAGGTACTAAACCCAGAGTTCTTCATTATGGGATTTATTTTGGTGTTGGCATTGGGAAATTTCATAATTTTATTTGGAGAGACAGAGATATGGAAAATGTGTGCTAGAAGTTGTTTCGATAACAACCTAATAATTCTATGTTGACATCAACAGATGACAACAACTTGAGAAGAGACAAAACAAGCATCGAGCATGTCAGGAAATTAAATGAGGCTCTGCATTTACATCATGAAAGAAGGAATTATCCTGATTTTCATTCTGAATAGATCTTTGACAAAAATATTGTACATGTCCAAACTCCACTAGATTTATTTGATCAAGAACAGATTGAAAACAATTTTTATGATGATTTGAAACAAATCCCATTGGAGAAAAAAATATCTTATCACAATGTAAATTATCATAAAAGTGATGAAATTATGAATATAACAAAGGAGGAAATTAGGAATAGAAAATATTTCAACTAGGGAACAATTTCCTTGCAAGAGGATGAAAGTGTCTTAAAAATTTATGCTACTGAGCATCTTGTAGTTGTTAGTCCAAGGTATTGGATGGTTTCACTATGGAGTCTCAATTATTTCTGTTTTAGGCTTCCTAATGGTTGTTTCAACAATATTTTCAAGACATAAAATAGATGTTCCTCATAAAATGAATCCTCATTCCAAAAATTCAGACACAAATGGGGATTAAAGTGTCTTAAAAATTTACGATACTGAGCATCTCGTAGTTGTGATTCCAAGGTATTGGATGGTTTCACTATGGAGTCTTGAATATTTCTGTTTTAGTCTTCCTAGTGGTTTTTTCAACAATATTTTCAAGACAGAAAATAGATGGACCTCGTGAAATGAATTCTCATTCCAACAATTCAGACACAAACAGGGATTTTCAGCATTTCTCAGAGAAGAAATTTGACCTCAACAATCTTGTGGAAAAACATTAAAAATATATGTTACTCCTTCGTAATGTGATCCAGGCCTTTTGAGTTCTATACTCTTGGAGAATAGGGATCATTAAGCTACGTATTTAAGACAAAACATGAAAGAGAAAAGGGGAAACATTTATCATTTCCAAGATATGAAGTTTCAAATATCTTGAATTTAGAAGGATGTAGAGTGTTGAAAGAAGTTTCAAGACAAAAAATCATGAAAGGTATAGTAACGAGGATTAAAAAAAAGGAGTGTGTTGTAGCCACTACAACACACTCCAAAATTTTCACCCTCTAAAATTTTTGATCCCCCGAGCATCGAAAATCAAAGTCAAAACCTGAAGTTCAAGACTTGTTTCAAAAGCCTTAAGTCCCTGAGTCGCAGAGTAGGTCATTTTACCTAATTTTCAACCTAGTGACCCTCTGACCTATCAGGTTTCCAAGTCGCTATGTCGCACATCGCACTCAAGCTAAACTATTGCGACCTAGCGACCCTGCGACCCCGCGACCCCAAGGTCGTAAGGTCGCAGGGTCGTGAGGTTGCACATATCATAAAAATAGACTATTTGTGACCCAGCGACCTCATTTATTGCCCGCACGTGCGACCCCTTTATAAATAGAAGGGTCGCTAGGTCATATTTCACCCACGCGATGGAGAGAAAAAATTCTTCTGACAGGCCAACTAGAGCGTGATTTTCTCAAGTAAGTTGCCTAATTCTCCTGATGTTTCCATATTTTCTATTTTTTCCCCCTTTCCCCTTATCTTAGCCCTTTTAAAGCCACCTACTATCCCCCATTTCAGATCCTCTTTAATCTTGAGTCTTTTCCAATCCTCCAAACCCTGTTGTTTTTATATAGACTTGTAAATGAAGCCAACCAGCCTCCCCTGTGTCTGGCTCTTCCTCTAATGATCACTTCATCCTCATTTATGGTCTTTCCTCACTCACTCCCTTTATTGTTTTTAGTCAAAATGAAGCAAAAGGGTGCGTCACCATCAAAATTGTTCGCCTAGCCCTAGCACGACCTCTGACCCTGCGACCTCGTGACCCCCGCGACCCAGCGACCCCAGTCGCTAAGTCGCTAAGTCACTCATCGCTCAAAACTAAAAAATTTCAACCTTTCAATTCAGCGACCCAGTGACCCGGTCACGAGTCGCTAAGTCGCAAGGTCGCATTTTCATGAATTCTTAGACCAATGCGACTCAGCGACCCCACGACCTAGTCGGCGGGTTGCAGGGTCACTTTCCTCTGAATTTTCAAGCTAGCGCGACCTGGCGACTTAGGAAATGGGTCGCTATGTCATATTTCCCCCCTTCCTTGACCTTATTTGGGCAGAATTAAAAGCAGTAGTTGAGCATTCATTAATATGGCATCTGTCTTATCTTGGGATTTTTTTATGAATATGTGAGGGAACCTCGAAGCAGAGTTAGAGTGCATCTCCGTCTCTTTAGCCTTAAGTGACATGGGGCCCCCAGCAGTTCGCATGAAAAAAAAGAGCCCAGAGGTAGAGATTACAGAAACTGAAGTACTTATGTCTCCTCCCCTATCCACGGGGACACCTCTTGTGTATTCACCAGAGGAGAAAGCATGAGTTGGTATCAAGTATACCAAGAGTTCTCACAACCTAAGTTCCCAGAGGACCTCCCAGACTGGGAAGTATATGTGCAAGTTAAGAGGTCAAAGATTCACTACGTAGGGGCCCACCTAACTATCTTCCCATGTGCTGAAATTATTGACTGGATCATACAGAAGATCGACCCCAGGATGTGGGTCATTTGGGATCACGAGTGGAAAGCATTTGCAAATTTAAAAGGCCAAGACGCGGAGTACTATTACGCACTTCCAGAGAAAGAACAGATGTTCATAGAGGAATGGGCCACTACCCATGCGGTTCCCATAGCGGACACCCTGAGAGGATGGTGGGAAGAACCAAAGAAGTTCAAAGTAAACAAGGACTAGGAGTATCAAGTGGCAGGCCTCAGAAAGGTATATAAGCTCGTGGTAGTTATGCTTTCTAGAATGTATGGTCGTCCCGATGCCACCACTTTTAGTGGTTCCTGGGTATTCGTGATGCACTTTGTTACCGTATATGGCACCCATTTCAATTGGGCCAACTTACTTATAGAAGCCCTCAAAACCAATATATTTGCAGCACTAGCACCTGAGGAGGGATACTCGTCCGAATTTTACATGGCCTCCTATCTCTTGGATGCAGTTTGTTCCAGGTGCCACTTTGAGGGATGGGCTCACAACTGGGATCAGGAGCGAGCATGCCCAATTCATAAGGAGTTGCAGGTATTCTGGGACTCTAAATACAAGCAGTATATAGAACCAATCGCACATAGTTTCATCCCTGCACTCTATGGGAAATTGTTCCCTCAGGATACCCCATGCATGTCGTGGTGAGCCATGGAAATAATAGTCAAGGTAGCACACTGGTTTCCATTTGCAGAAGGAACCTTCATCCAAGTCTTCGGTTCATTGAAGACTCCCCATGCTCTGCCCCGATTCGTCACTGACAGGATGCTACTTCAGAAAGTATGTTATCAGATGACTTCCGCATTCATGAAGGTCCTTACTAAAGGTAAGAAGAAGCCATGGCTCACACTACCACTCACCATCGGTGCTTATACAGTCAAGGATTTCAGAGAGGTGGAGGTGGAATCTGATAAAATCAGAGAATTATTCCTGGGGCCTTTGGATTACTGGACATACGATCCTGAGAGGATTGTCCCTGCCCACTGCAAATGGGCCAAGTTCAAATGGAGCTACCAACACACTAAACTCCTTGCTAAAGATGCAGTAAGAAATTGATACAAAAAGGATAGGGAACTCGCCCCGGAAGCATTAATCGATCAGGAGGACCAAGATGATTAGACGCTGGAGGAGAGAATCCATGAATTGGGAGGAGCCTCGTCTTCCCAGGCGAGGAAGCCCATAAGTAACACAGGCCATAGATCTTCCGCCCAACAGAAAGAAAAGGAAGAAAAAGCTAAGCAAGAAGATGAAAGAATGAAAAAGAGGATGAGGATAAATGTAAGAAACACCTAAAAGAAGAGCAGATAAAGAAACAGGCAGAGGAGGCCCGAAAAAGAAAGGAAGACCAGGAGGTGAAAGCAGAAGCTAAGCGGTAACTCAAGAAAGAGTTAGATCAGGTGGAGGCTGATCACAAGAGGAAGGAGGAAGAGGAAACCAAAGAAGAAGCCAAATTCAAAAGGAAGGAAGAAGACGGAACCAAAGAAAAATCTACGCATAGACAAAAGGAAGAGTAGGATAAGGAAGAGGCAGAACAACTATTGAAAGAAGCAGAACCAAAGAGAAAAGAGGAAGAGGATCGAATATCGAAAAACAATGCTTCCAAAGACACCGAAACACCTCCTCGAGTGACAGAGTTATAGACAGAGCTACCAGCCATCGAAGTCCCCTCAATCAACCCATGTTTTGCACTCTCAGAACCAGGTACCTTCGAAGGAGAGGAAGAGGAAGTGTTCAATCTGATGAGGCTCACTTATGACCAGTTCACATTCAAAAAAAGGCAGGAAAAGAGGAGATGCCTAACACGTAATCCTGCTGTGCCATTCACAGCCACAACTGAAAAGGATATAGTCCTGGACACTAGGACCAATCCAGTAATGATAGAATCATCTGGCACTGCTTTCATCGCAGCCACTGAAGAGAATGTGAGCTGGATGAGAAGGGAAATCCTCTCCCTACAAAATAGATTACAAGACTCCGAACAAAGGGAAGCTAGGTTGGAGCATGAAAAGAGATCACAAAGGGAATAAGTCCAACAGCTCCAAGATAAGAACACCCTTATCAATGAGGTACCACTCACTTTCCAAAGAGAGCTGGTGATGCTGGAAGCCACCATGAGGCAGGTATACGAGGAAATGTTCACCATAAAGAAAACAGTTGCGCCTCTACTGAGAGCTCAAGCAGAAACTAAGAATAGGAATGAGAAACTGAAATAAGCCTCCATTGCCTTGGATAGAATGATAGAATGGACAAAAGGATATCCGCAGGCTCCAGAAACTGTACCCAGGAAAGATTGGATTCACACTCAGAATGACAAGGTCCAAATTCGTATCAAGGTGTAATCCAAGGAGAAATTATTCAAAGATCTAGAGAAGGTGATGAACGCCTATGAGCATTTGATTAGTGGCATTGACTCGATCCATGAACTGCACCATATTCCTTCTCTAGGTACACTGGGTGAAGAAAAGGCGTGGGAACAGGTAGATCAGGAAATTCATGCATTTCTATACCCTATCAGACAAGTCGTCGCTACACCTGATCTTCCAGCATCGCAGGAGAACTTGGTTAAGTTCGTCGTGATGCCAGTTTGAATTTACACCAAACTGGATTCCTTACCTAACCAGGTCACAATCAAGAGATAAACTCTGATTCCAAACGCCTTAGAATGCCTACACAGGTTAAGAGAAGATACTCCTCTGATCTCCCCAGTAGCTGCAGATTATTGTGCATGGCAGAATTTCCTCAAAGAGAAACAAGTTGATGTTCCCAACCTCGCAATCACACACATGCTCCCATGATCATATTGCAAGGCACAGTCTACAGGAGGGGTCGCAAGTCACATCTTCCATGATCAGGTCGCAGGTTGCATTTTCCACTTAGGTCACAAAGTAGGCCAACAAATGGGAAGACAAAGAGTCAGGGCACCCAAGGGTCAATTTTGTCTTATATATACTCCCTTTGGGGACTTGTAAAAGGAATTTTCTTTTGACTCCAAAGGAGAGAGAGAGTTGTAAAGCATTGAACAACCCCTTATGAATGAATACAAGCTTTTGTTTTAAATCCACTGTTGGATCTAATGAGAATCAATGTGTCAATACTATGAGTATTTCTTCGTATATGTCTGATATCTTATGATTAATTAATCTGTGTTTTCTGCTTATACTCTTTATGCATTCCATCTCACTGAATTTGTTAAGGATGGTATGTTGTTTACATAGGAGATGTTTGTAACTTTATTATTGACATCTATCTTATTCACGAAAACGCTCAAGTACGCATAAGTTGTTTTTTCCAGGTAGAACTGTTTCTTCTATGGTTTGAACAACTTTTACAAACATGACCTTAATGATATGCTGCTAACATAATCTCCTTCAACCGCATGTTTTCTTTTTACCTTGCTATTTGTACTATTTATTCTCATTGACAATCATCGATATTTTTCCTCGTATCATCCGATAACTATATGCCTATAACTCTGCAGGCTCATTTGTGTTCAAGTGAAGGAGTTTTCAATGGTAGCCGAACCCACACCCCAGACGGGATCCAAATCACAAATGGTTCAGAGTCTAATTGGGACTTTTTATTTGGGGAGATCCCCTATGGTTGGTCAGACAAATTTTCCCATCAACAGAGTGATAAAATTCCTGGTTATAGTTTTTTAAATGAAGATGAAAATTCTTATGAGAGAATAATGATTTCTGAAGCCTACGTTTCCAAACAGGTCCTCCCTACATTTAATAACAGTGCTAGTGTATATGCCTTGAACTTTATCTCAAGAGAATGTAAATCCTTGTGGAAAAGTGCTAACTCTACATCAAATATGGGCTTCCAATTTTGTTGCAATTGTTTGTATCCCAGTCAGATGATTGAAGAGCATCCACATTGAATGTTGCATGAAATTTCCATAGAAATGAGATACCTATGAATATTATAGAGTTCCATATTTTCCACCACACTATTAATCACCTATATGTCCTCAGAATTGGACCCAATTCAATGGAAACCGCTGAAAAAGAGAATTTAAAATTTAGTGGTAACTGTTATGTAGTGTGTGACTCCAAATATCCCAAAAGGTGTGTTTGATAGACTCTATTTTGTAATGATTCAAATAGAAGCATCTGTTAGACCTCAGTCACAACTAGTGTGGACTCCCAAACCATCGTAAGAATGTAGGTGCTTATAGATAAAAATCAAAAGAAATCTGTATGAAATTGTTGAATGCTAATGATTAACTGTTAATTTTAAGTTGCTACTGATTCAAGATTATTAGGTAATAAACTTTCCCGTAACTATTTTAAAATATCATTAGTAACACAAAAGTTCTCATAGTATCTTAGATGAGATTAATGCATGAAGTTTCAATCAATTAGCCAAATTATTAGAAATCCCTCAACCACAACATTTAGTAATGCACTAAAAATATTCATGAGTAATTCCATCAAATATTAATTTCCATTATTATCACATTAAATTTGATAGCTATAAAAAAATCATAAATAGGAGAGAAAATCTTGTAATAAAAGCATAGATCCCATGCAAAAATACACCATAAATTCATAAAATCATCAAAGACATATTGCAACTTTTAACTTCTTCATTTATGTGATTTCTTTAGCTATTTATTCTTACATTAAGCTATCAGAAGGTTATTCAAGATTCCTTGCTTTGTTTCATTTAATTTGTCTATCTTTGACATCAATAGTGATGATTTCCCACTATTACTCGATATATTGCCAATGGTTTCATAAACGAGTAAATAATATGCAAGTACAATAAGAATAAAGGTTGTTTGGAGATCAAATATAATAGAAATAACTACGCAATAGTGAAGTTAATATCATAATAATAAGGTTAAAAGATAATTTTTTGAAGAGATCTATGTGAGGATTGATTTTCATCTAATAGAGGTCATGCTCTAATTACTTCAAGTTATATTTAGTTGTCTATAGGTGTTGATTTCCACCACAAACAAGAACATGGAAAAATTAGTACAATCCAACAAAATATTTCTAAAATATTTTTGTAGTCAAAAGAATATGCGAAAGTCTCTATTTCAACCTTACTACAATTTTCTACGAGGCTAAAAGGACTATATCAAGATGTCTAGTGTTTAATGATATGTATTAATTATTGTGCTATGATCATACCTCAATTTGAATTTATATAACATTTTCCTCGTCTAATAATCACATTTAATACTTGAAGAGAACCATGAATTGTAAGTTATACCTATCCTTAGTGACATCGAACATTTTGGCCAATATGGGATTTGGAAAGAAGTTGGCAATGATTGAGATATATTCTAGCATACTCATGAGATATTAGAAGAAAATTTTACTTCTTACAACTTAAATTCTCCAAATGATATATATTAATGATTATATTATCTTATGCTTGTGTTTTAATTTCATTTAAATCAGAAAGAGTTCCACTATGACCATTCATCTTTGTAATAATAGAAACTACTAGCACATTGGACATTAATTTATTGTGCAACGATGTTGGAGATAAAGTTAGTGGTATAAGAGAAGTCATAACATGAGAATATTCTTGAAAATATATATAAATATTCCCTGTCATGTGCTAACAAGCTTGAAGGCCATGACTAACTTCTTTTTTTACTTCAAAAAAAAAGTCATTTTACTACTCCTAGTTTTCTAGCTAGAGTTTGTTTTAAGATTTGGAAAAATCAATCCATTAACAATATTCGATACATTACAAGAAAAATAAATTGGTTGTAACAAGAGTCTTATCTCTAGAATTTTCAAATAACAGATAATCTGCTACAGGGTCACAAAAATAATGAGAGAAAAAATAATCTTGATCAAAATCTTTGACATATTCCTAGACTTTTGTAACACCTTGGTGAAATGTATCATGAAAGCTTTTAATATAGAATTCTTTGTGCCAGCTCAAAATATATTCTTCTTCAAGGTAACCATCACGATTTCTTGATTCTTCAGCTTTGGGATTTTTGAAAAAATATTTATTTCTCAGTGAGAGGAAATGCATATAGTAAGATTTTTGAAAGCTTATTATGTTTATTTTCTAGCCGTAGTTTTCTTCTTATGGTTCTCTTAGGTATGTGTTTTTAGCCTTCTCTTCATCAGAATCATCTAAATAAAAAATATGATCACCTTAAAAATTCACGAAATACGACTTATTAGGTTTAATTTCTAGCTGGATAATTTATGTATTTCTTGATTATTGAATGGTGATTGTTGTTCTAGGTATGAAATTTGAGCGTTCTCAAAACTCCCTTTATCAATTTTATGTAGGTTAAAAAAAGCCTGTGTTTGTAGGGCTACTAAAGAACAACCCTCTTCTAATTGTCCAACATCTTCTTCACATATGATCGTTTGTGCCTTGAGTAGTTTATATCTTAATATGCTCACACTTTCATGATTTTTGCTACAATGGCTTGTGGAAAAATGTGCATGGGGAATTGTGCCTTCCTCTTCATTAGAACCATATGATTAAGCGAGAGGAGCCTCCTAAAAATTGACAACATAAGATAGTTTTGAATTAACTTGAAGCTTAATTATGTTTTTATATACAAATATACTGTTGGAAATACAGAGAGGGGGGTGAATCAGTATTCCTTTCAATTAGAGGATTAGTTAATCTTTAATTATTATCAGTGTTTGTACAATGATAGCAGTAAACAAAAGGAACACAAATGCACACAGTTTTTAAGGTCGAAACCCACTCCAGGACAAAAACCACCTAATGCTTTTCTAATAATTCTTTAATATTCAACTCCAACTGAAAATAAAGCTCCAGCTTCCTAGAATCTAGAAAAGCATTCTTCTCCAACTCACACTGGATGGACGCTCTAATGACCGAGATTCTTCAATAATCAAATGAACGGATGCCCCAACACCCAATGAGATACAACTCACCCTAGCACCACTCTACCACCCTGTAGAAGAATAAAAGAAGAATGGACTCATGTACCAAGGAAAATGGTCCACTTTTCAATTATATAGAATGATGTAGAAGAGGAAGACACACTAGACCATAACCCCAACTATGACACAACCACCTAATGATGATCCTAGACCTCCCAACACTGTCTCTTCAACTCTTGGCAGATAGACACTAGAAAATTTTTTACAATAATATATTTACAATGACTTAGTACAATGATACCTTTACAGTGACTATATGAAGTGATGCCCACTTGAAGACTTCATGTGATGAACTTCTTGCTGATATTATGCACCTAGATTGTTTCTCTTGTCTTACTACCCTCTGTTGCACATTTCCTTGCTTTTCTGCCCTAGAGAGTCTGGTCCTTTGCAGCCCTTGACAACACATGATCTAGCAATTTTTTCCTTCTAGGAGCTCGATATTGAATCTAGTGTATCTCTATTATTTCTGATCCCCAATATGTGATTTTGGGTCTTTTAGTATTCCTCTGAGTCTTCTTTCCAATTCCATAGGTCTGACCCAATTTGGATTATTCAAGGGAGAGTTATGCCCAATCTATCACAATGGCCTAATTATGGACAGTTTCAGTTGAGCAAACTTGTACGATGTGCCACGTGTCACTATTTCTTTATTCGGCTTTGAAATTGACAGAGATAAAACTAATGTCCGTTCAATATCTTTTACTTTTTATAGAATTCAAATATAATACTCGGAGAGAGAGTTATGACGATTTTCCCAAGGTCACTTCTTTGAGATGAATTTCAAGAGCCTGCAAAAACACTGACTTCCACAGATCCTATCTCCGACAATATTGCGCACCTTGATCTGAAATTTTTACAGGAGCTTCCTCAGGAATTTGGATTTGCATCATATAAATTGCAGCTTCTAAACCTTCGGAGAAAAAATGTTAGAGTGCAAATGCCACAATGACCTGTTTCAGATGGCAAAATCCCTTGCATAAGGAGGATATGAGGATCACAATTTATATAAATGCTTAGCTTGAGAGGGGCTTAAACAAGTGAATGTGGGATGGATTTTAACGGCTTAAAAAATATTAGTTATGACTTTTCAATGACCCATGCCACAACCCCATGGGGTTTTAGCCCACTAACTGGGGGTGCAAAATTCAAACATGAATATCTCTGAAACCGTGAAGAATTACGTGGCATGCCATATATTAATAGAAACATCTCGACAATTAGAAACCATCAAAAGAATTCTTGACCCATAATATATTAATTTGGTAGGTCAAAATTCCCATGCAATATTGGGGTAGCCCCTGGTTCTGCTTGGGTTGACATCAATGACAACTGCTGATCAACAATCTCCCCCTTTGGCATTTCTGGAAACACAAGTACTCCCCCTACGATAATGAAACCTCTTCTTACAACATTCTCTCCCCCTTTGACATCAATGGCAAAGGGTGATTCCCCCTGACACACAACCATCCTTCGGAATTGTACACACTTCCACTCCCCTTGTATATTGTGAATAAGGAAAATATAATGAGAACTTGGGATAATCCCAAGCTTCTGGCGAATATATTCAAATGCTTCACGAGGTAAAGGTTTAGTGAAGATATGAGCGATTTGTTCTTTTCTACCAACATACTCAAGTTTGATATTCTTTTCAGTGAATTGTTCTCTAACAAAATGATATTTGACTGGAACGTGTTTTTTTTTTGAATGCATGACAGGATTCTTGGAGATGCTGATGGCACTGGTGTTATCACAGAATATGGGAATAGGCTCATTGAATTTTACTTGAAGATCTTGCAAATTTTGTTTCATCCAAAGGACGTGAGTACAACATGCTGTCGCTGCAATGTATTCTGATTCTTCTGTAGATAACAAGATTGAGGTTTTCTTTTTGCTCAACCATGATACGAGACAACCACCTATATAGAATGCTTCTCCACTAGTACTCTTACGATCATCAAATCTTCCTACCCAATCTGCATCTCTAAAGGCTTGAATAATGAGATTTCTACCGTTGGGATACCACAAGCCATATTATTTTGTGCCCTTTAGATATCGAATAATTCTTTTGACAACAATAATATGTGATTCTTTTGATGTTGCTTGGAATCTTTCTACTTGTCCAACTGCTTGCATAACATCTGGTCGAGAAGTTGTTACATATAGAAGAATACCAATCATAGATCTTTACAACCTCTAATCCACATCCTTATATGAGTCGTCTATGCTCAATTTGCAACCGGTTACGATCGGAGTAAGGACGGGTTTGCAATATTCCATTTTGAATTTCTTGAGCATTTCCTTGATGTACTTGGCTTGAAATATAAATATTCCTTTCTCTTGCTGAGGTATTTGAATCCCTAAGAAGTATGGCAGCTCACCAAGTGAAGACATCTCGAACTCACTTTGCATATTTGTAGAAAATTTCTTACTTAGTTTATCATCATTGCTACAAAATATTGTATCATCCACATATACCTCAACGATTGTTAAATTATCTTTATCTATTTGTACATAAGGATTGTTATCAACAGTACCTTTCTTGAACCCTTGTTGAGGCAGATATCCATCAAGAAGAGAATACTATGCTCTAGGAGCCTACTTGAGACCATATAGAGCCTTCTTTAACCTACAAACATAGTCTTATTTTTCTGATAGTAGAAAACGCTCAGGTTGTTCGAAGTAAACTTCTTCTTCTAATTCTCCATTCAGAAATGCTGACTTAACATACATTTGGTAGAATTTTATTTTTCTTGAACATGCATAGGAAAGAAACATTTGGATGGCTTCCATTCTTGAAACTGGTGCAAATGTTTCGTCGAAATCAATTCCTTCCACTTGTGCATAGCCTTTGCAAACCAATCTTGCTTTGTTTCTGGTAACTTGTCCATATTCATTCAATTTGTTCCTGAACACCCATTTAGTCCCAATGAAATTTTTATCTTTTGGTCATGGAACTAATTCCCAGGTGTTATTCTTATCAATTTGAACCAATTCTTCATTCGTAGCTGCTACCCAGTGTTCATTCTCGCTAGCTTCCTCAAAACTACTAGGCTGAAAGGTTGCTAGAAAAGCAATGTGAGCTTTTTGTGACCAATGAAGCTGTCGACCTTCATTTATGTCACCAATGATTTGATTTGATGGATGGTTCTTTTGAATCCATTCTTTGGTTCTCCTTGGAGGAGCTTCTTGTTGTTGTTCTGGTATATCTTGATAATCATTACTTACTTCTTCCTGGTTGATAGTTTATTCTTGTTATAGAATTTTATCTATGACTTTTTCAGCTTCTGTCTCAAGTTTCAAAGATTCTAGATCCTCATAATTATTCGTTAGAACACCATCTTTGTCAAAGGTAACATTTATGCTCTCCACTATCTATTTTTTTCTTAGATTATAGCATTTTTAGGACTTTTTTTGCGTGAGTAACCAACAAAGATACCTTCATCAACACATGATTCAAACTTACCCAAATTTTGATCTTCTCTTTTGATATAACATTTTCTTTGGAAGATTATAAAATATTTTACATTAGCTGGTTTTCCTTTCCATAATTCATATGGGGACTTTTTGAAATTATTTCTGAGAAGACTTCAGTTGATAATGAAGACTGCCATATCAATTTCTTGAACCCAAAAATTTTCATCCAATTTTGAGTCCTTCAACATTGTTCTACCCATTTCCTGTACAGTTCTGTTCATTATTTCAGCAACTCCATTTTGCTAAGGTGTTCGTGTTGTTGAAAATTGTCTTTTTATTCCATTTTCGTCACAGTATTGCTGAAATAATTTGGAAGTGAATTCTCTGCCATTATATGATCTTAGACACTTTACTTTCAAATTAGTTTCATTTTCGACCAACTCCTTGCAGATCGTAAAGCACTCAAATGCTTCAGATTTTTTCTTTGGGAAACTGACGACTGTCATCCTGGTATATTCATCTATCATTAACATGAAATATAATTCTCCATCTAAGCCTTTTGTTCTTATAGAGCCACATAGCTCAGTATGTATCAATTCCAATGGATGTGATGAAAAGTGTTCTTTTGTTTTAAATTGGACTTTTGTCTGCTTGCCGTGCCGACAGGCCTCACATAGTGTGTTGGAAGGTTTTGAGATTTTTGGCATTTCTTGTACAACTTCCTTTTTGCTTATCCAGACAATATTATCAAATTTTATGTGACCCATTTGTTTGTGCCATAACCAACTTTCATCTTCTTTAGCTAGAAGACATGCTTTAGTTGCTTCATCTAGAACATATATGTCATTTGGAGCTCGACTTACTGTAGCCACAATTTTACCATACCTGCCTTTCCTGATTTCACATTTTGTGGATTTGAATAGCATTGTGTGTCCTTGATCACACATTTGTCCAACACTGAGAATATTGTGATTCATGTTTTCAAGGAATAGAACATTCTTGGCTATAACATATTTTCTTCCGAGAGCGATGGTACCTGATCCTATAACATTTGAAGATCCATCAGTTCCAAAGGATACAGTTCCATCCTTCTTCTCTTTCAGAGATGAAAATTTCCTTCTATCTCCATTCATATGCATTGAGCAACTGCTGTCAGCATACCACACATATTTTTTGTTTTTAACCTTGAAAGTGAGAGCACAATTATCAGTCTTCTTCTCCTTCCGTGTTCGTTCATTCTGTGGCTTCGAAGGTTCTTCTATAGGATTTTCAAGTCTGCAGTCTCTGGCTATGTGTCCAAAGTTCTGACATTTGTAACATTCCATATTATTTCTTAAATTTTCAAATCTATTAATGTTTCATTGAGCCGTGGGAGGTTCATATTTGAAGGATCTCCTGGAATTGTATTGGTTCCTAGGGTACGTGCGACATTCTACAACTATAAGAAATTCAACAAGCAAGAAAAAAGGAAACCATCCAAAAGGAACTTTCTCTTTAAAGAAGATAGCTCATCATCCAATGAAGACAATAATAACGAAGAAGAAGCCACTCTGACAGTATTGTTTATGGCCAAGCACAATAAACAAGAGGGTTTCTTTATGTGTTATTGTCTTCAAGAAATTTAGAGGGTTTCTCTATGAGTTTATATGAAGAAAGAGGTGCGTCGAAAGAGTTGAAAATAAGTCCCAATTTTGTATTTTAAATAGAAACAGACTTTTCTCATATGTTGCCATAATATAATGCCTCTTTTCCAACCAGCTCATTGACTTGAGAAAAATTATTAGTAGACAAAAATGACTAAAAAAAGAGAAACATGAAATCCATATTTGTTACATGTTTCTCATCAATCCACTTCAAAATTTTTGGATGATATACGTGTTACGAAATTATATATTATGGAGCAATGAAACACATAAAATATGCGGAAAATAAAAGCACACAAAACACATAAAACTAGAGAGACACAGATATACGTGGTTCACCCAGTTTGGGCAACGTCCACCCCGAACAGCCAGTCCTTCCTTTCTATTATCTAGCAAAAATGAAGAGACAAAACCTACAGCAGATCCGTTGTAATATCCTCTGCTCTCTCTCACAGTCTCCCTCTCTGTTTCTCGCTCCGAGAATACACATCCAATACACAGCCGCAATACAATGCCCTCATAAAAAGCGAGGGGTTTCCTTCTAGGGAAAAAAACCCTAATCTAAACATCACTTCTATCGTCAGATCATTTTCCTAATGAACGACCTAGATTGACTAGAAATTACTATAATTTTACAAGGAAATTTTACATCTGTTTTTAGCTTCGGGGGCACTGCCCCCGAAATCCCCCGCCAGGGGGGGGCTTTTCAGCAGCGATTAATTATGGGCGGCGTTGCCGCCCCTTTTAAGGTACATGGGTCCAATGCTGTGATACAAAGTAAACAAGATAATCAGGCTCCACACCCAACAATCTCCCACTTGGAGACTGATTGTAGAAACTCCACTGCTGCTTCATTTTTAACTGGACAATGTCTCCTCTTTGGACCTGGCTATTCCTCATCTTCATCATCTTCCTTGAATACCAATTGAAACTGAGCACATTCTCACTTTCTCCCTGGTTACAACTTTTGTTAGCATATCTGTAGGATTCTGGCTAGTGTGTATCTTTTCCAACTTCAACTCTCCATCTTCCAATACTAACCGTATGAAATGGTACTTGAGATGTATATGTTTAGTCCTGGAATGAAATGCTGAGTTCTTTACAAGATGAATGGCACTTTGGCTATCACTGTATAGTGTGCCCATATCATGCTTCTTACCCAATTCATCCATAAACCTTTGTAACCAAATCATTTCTTTACTAACCTCTGTAGCAGTAACATACTTGGCTTCTGTTGTTGAAAGTGCAACAACACTTTAGATTTTTGAAACCCAACTGACAGTTGTTCCACCTACAATAAATACATATCCTGTAGTGCTCCTCCTGTTATCTCTGTCACCTGCCATATCTGCATCAACATATCCCTGTAGAGCAATGTTTGAACCACCAAAGCATAATGCTTGATTTGTGGGTACCTCTAAAATATACGAGAATCCATTTTACTACCATCCAATATTCTTTTCTTGGATTATTCATGTACCTGCTTACAACTCTCACTGCATGTGCAATATCAGGCCTTGTGCAGACCATTGCATACATTAAGCTTCCAACTGCTGATGCATATGGAACTTTAGACATAAAATCCATGTCTTCTTGGGTCTTTGGGCACATCTCCTTACTAAGTTTGAAATGGCTAGCAAAAGGTGTACTAACTGGTTTCGCATTGTGCATATTAAATCTTTTCAACACCTTTTCTATGTACTCATTTTGAGACAGTGTTAATTTATGATTTTTCCTGTCTCTAGTTATCCTCATACCAAGGATTTGTTTTGCAGCTCCCAAATCCTTCATTGCAAAGGAATTTTTCAATTTTCTTTTGAGCACATTTATTTCGTGCATGTTAGATCCTGCAACAAGCATGTCATCTACATACAATAATAATATAATATAGCTGCCATCATTTTGCCTTTTTAGATAAACACAATGATCAGAGTGCCAACTAGTATAACCTTGTTCAGACATAAACTTGTCAAATTTTAGATACCATTGCCTTGGAGCCTGTTTTAAACCATACAAGCTCTTCTTTAACCTGCACACCAATTTTTCTTTCCCTTTTACCTCATATCCTTCTGTTTGCTGCATGTATATCTCTTTCTCCAAATCTCCATGGAGAAATGTTGTCTTTACATCTAATTGTTCAAGATGTAAATCTTCCACTGCTACAAGACTTAAAATAGTTCTGATTGAATTCATTTTAACAACAAGAGAAAATATTTCATCAAAATCAATACCTTTCTTCTGTGCAAACCACTTCACCACAAGTCTAGCTTTGTACCTCTGTTTTCCTCCATCTTCTTCCTTCAGCCTATAAACCCATTTATTCTGCAATGTAGTTTTACCTGCAGGCAACCTGACTAAGTCCCAAGTCTGGTTATGCATTAAGGAGTTCATCTCTTCTTCCATGGCTACCTCCCACTTCTTCTTCCTTTCAACCTGCATTGCTTCTTCATAACATTCAGGTTCACCAGAATCAGTCAACAATAAATAATATAATGAAGGAGAGTATCGTTTAGGGGGTCTACTTATCCTGGTAGATCTTCCAACACCACTTTCAGGTGTTTGAGGTTCATGTTGCTGTTGTGGTGTTTGCTGCTGCTATGACTGTTGATTATTATTATTTTCAGGCACCTTTACTTTTTCAGCTATCTCACCAAGGACCATGTATTCCTTGCTTTCTTTTTCCTGTTTCTTTTCCTGCAACTGATTCCTATACAAGACCTTTTCATTGAATATTACATCTCTGCTCCTAATGATTTTGTGATTTTCATAATCACATAAGCGATAACCAAAATCATTAGCACCATATCCAATAAAGGTACATTTCTTTGATTTTGCCTCAAGCTTTGTTCTGTTTTCTTTATTAATATGGACAAAGGCCTCACAACCAAAAGGCTTTAAAAAAGAGTAGTTTACCTTTTTACCTGTCCATGCTTCCTCTCGAATACCACCATCCAAGGAACTTGAAGGCCCTCTGTTTATTAGATAAACAGCAGTATCTACAGCATCTGCCCAAAATTGTAAAGGCAATCTTGCATGCAATCTCATGCACCTTGCATGCTCCATGATTGTTCTGTTCATCCTTTCTGACACACCATTTTCTTGTGGTGTTCTTGGAACTGTCTTCTCTCTACAAATTCCATGCTCTGAACAGTACCTATCAAACTCTTTGCTGCAATATTCACCTCCATTGTCTGATCTGAGACACTTCAACTTCTTTCCTGTCTTAATCTCAACCAAAGCTTTTCATTTCTTGAAAGTATCAAATACATCAGATTTATTCTGAATACAATAAATCCATGTTTTTCTAGTTGCATCATCAATAAAAGTAACATAATAACGAGAGCCACCGAGAGATGATACCTGAGGAGGTCCCCATACATCTGTATGCACAAGCTCCAATTTTTCGCTCTTCTTTTCTTTCCCAACTCTGAGAAATCTGACTCTCTTTTGTTTTCCATAAATGCAATTCTCACAGAAATCCAAATCAACATTCTTCAAACCTGGCAACAAATTTCTTGAGTGAAGAATATTCATTCCCTTCTCACTCATGTGTCCGAGCCTATGATGCCATAATTCTGCATCTGCTCCTTTAGAATTTAAAGCATTAACAAAGTTAGAAATACCATTGCATAAATACAATGTACCAACCTTTTCACCTTTTTCTATTACCAGCGCTCCTTTGGTGACCTTCCAAGTTTTATTTGTGAAAGTTGTCACACAACCTTCACTGCCTAACTGCCCTGTTGAAATCAGATTTTTCTTCAGATCTAGAACATGCCTTACCTCCTTTAGTAGCCATTGGTTTCCATTCTGTTGTTTTACAAGAACTTTACCCATTCCAATGATTTTACAGGGTTTATCATCACCCAAACGAACTTGTCCAAAATCTCCTTGAACATAGTCATGAAAATATTTCTTATCAGGTGTGGCATGGAATGAAGCCCCTGAATCTACAACCCAAGAATCAGTAACATTTTCGAAGGAAAGAATCAAAGCATCTTGTAACACATCACCTGTCACATTTGCTTCATGATTTTTTTCTTGATGTGTGTCTCCTTCTTTTCCCTTCCAAGATCTACAGTCTTTCTTTAGGTGTCCTTTATTTCCGCAATTCCAGCACACTATCCCCGATCTGGACTTGGATCTGCCTTTCCTTGATTTACTGCGATATCCCGAGCTCTTTCCTCTTTCCATTCTTCTTCCTCTAGACTCTGCACTCAAAGCATTACCTGATGTCTCACTGGAGCTTTTCCGTCGCATTTCCTCGCTAAGGATAGCACCAACAACATCATCAAACTTTAAAGTACTAGATCAACACTGTTACCGATGAAATAGGTAACCTGACTCAAACGGAACTCTAAGTCCAAAACTCTAAAAAACATGAAAACACCCCAAAAAGAAAGCAGGCCTTCCAACGCACTTGTTTTTTTTTTAAGGTCAAATTTCAACTTTTCTAAAATTATGCTAAAAACAAAATTGTTTGTTGAAAAAAGGATTGAAAAAACACCCCCCAAAAAAAAAGTGTCTTCCAGAACGCACTTCGTTTTTTTTGAAGGTCAAATTTCAACATTTTATAAAATTATGGTAAAAACAAAATTGTTTCTTGAAAAAAGGATTGAAAAAACACCCTCAAAACAAAACAAGTTGATGCTGGAATAACAAAAAAAAAAATTGTGTCATACTTTTGGCATTTTTAAAAATAGAAATAACATTTTTTAATTTTTAAAATTCAAACATTAAAAAAAACCTAAAATTTAAGAAAAAAATTAAATTTAAAAAATAAAAACATTTAAAAGCTTAAAATTTAAAAATATATCAATATAAAAAAAATAAAAATAAAAACAAAATAAAAAGTTTAATTCAAACATTAAAAAAAACCTAAAATTTAAGGAAAAAACAAATAAAACAATAAACAAAAAAAATTTAAGATTGAAATTTAAAAAAATATAGAAATTAAAAAATAAAAATAAAAGCAAAAAAAATATTAAATTAAAAAAAAAAAAAAACAAGTTAAAAAAGAAGGAAATTATAAAAAATAAAATATAGAAATTAAATTTAAAAAAGAAAAAGAAAATGCTTATTAAATTTTAAAAAAATAAAATAATTTAAAACAAAAAATTAAATTTAAGGAAATATATTAAATTTTAATAAATTTAAAAATTTAAAATAAAAATATTAAAAAAAAAAACATTATTTAAATTAAATGTAAAAAAATGAAAAATTAATTAAAAATAAAAAATAAAAATAAAATACAATGAAAATATTAAATTTAAAACAATATATATTAGAAAAACAAATAAACTATAGAAAATAAATTAAATTTAAATTACAAAAAATAAAATATATATATGAACTTAAATTAAAATATGTCTATATATCAAATTTTATTAAATTAAAAAAATATATATATATTAAAATAACAAATTAAATTTAAAAACAGAAATATTAAATTTTAATAAATAAACAAATAAACAAATAAATTTTGAAAGAAAAAATAAATTTTAAATATAAAAGAAAAAAAAAATCATTGTTAAAATAAAAACTTTAAAAATCAATTAAAAATGGAAAATTGAAAAAATATAAAAATATAAAATAATATTAAATAAAAAAAATAAAAAAAAAATTAATTGAAAAAAATTAAGTTTAATTAAAAAAAAAAAATCTAATTTTAAATACAGAATTTTAATTGAAATATAAAAATATAAAAATTTTATGTTATTAACAAAAAAAAAATTAATAAAAAGTTAAAACATTTAAAAAACAATATTAAATTCAAATAAATTTAAAAAAAATACAAAATTTATTAAATTCTATAAAATAATAAAGAAAATTTATGAAATTAAAAAAAAAAATCAATTAAATAAAAAAGAAGAAGCAAAATTTAATAAAAATTACTAACAAAATAAATTTAAAAAAAAAATTAAAACAAAAAAAATAATAAAATTTACAAAAAATAAAAACAAAACAAATTATATTTTATATAAAAAAATTAAATTAAAAAAAGAATTAAATTTTTTGAAAAATTAAAAAAAAAATCAATTTAAAAAAAAAAACATTTAAAAAATTTTAAAAAAAAAACCAATTTAAAAAAAATAAAAAATAAAAAATAAAAAAATTGGAGCGGCAGTGGTGGTGGGGCGGCGGTTGTGGTGGTGGGGGCGGCGCCACCCGGCCCTCCCCGCACTGGCCACCACCACCACCGCCGCCTCCAATTTTTTTTTTAAATTTTTTTAAATTTTTTTTTTTTAAATGGGTTTTTTTTAATTTTTTTAATTTTTTTTTTAAATTAATTTTTTTAATTTTTAATTTTTTTAAATTTTTTTTTATTTCAAAAAATTTAATTTTTTTTTTAATTTAATTTTTTTATTTAAAATATAATTTGTTTTGTTTTTTTATTTTTAATTTTTTTTTTTAATTTTGTTTTTTGTTTTTTTAAATTTTATTATTATTTTTTTTTTGTTTTTAATTTTTAATATATATGTATATTTTTTATTTGATTTGATTTTAATTTTTTTTAATTTTTAATATTTTTATCTTAATTTGATTTTTTTTTAATTTTTTTTTAATTTCAAATTTTTTTATTTTTTTTTAATTCAATTTTTTTATCTTAAATTCAATTTGTTAAATTTTTTTTTAATTTTCTTTTATTTTTATATTTAATATTATAGATTACTTATTTTTTAAAATTTAAAATTTAAAATTTATTTATTAAACTTTTTAAATTTTAATTTAATTTAATTGTTTTTTTTTAATTTTTTTTAGTTTATTTAGTTTTTCATTTTTAAAATCTATAAATTGTTTCATTAAAAAAAAAGCACTAAATTTATGTGTATTTGTTTTTTAATTATTTGCATGTGTTTTTTTTCATTTTTTTTTTTTTTTAATTTTTATTTTAATCTAAATTTTAATTTTGTAATTTTACTTATTTTAAATTTTTTTTTTTTTTTTTTTTTTAATATTGTTTTTTTTAATAAGTTTAAAAAAAATGTTTTTTATGTTTATTTTTTTGGTCAATTTTTTTATTTTTTTCTCTTTAAATTATGTGTTTTTTTTTTCAAATTTTGTCATTTCCATTGATATAATTTGCAAATATTTTTGTTTTTATTTATTTATTTTTGTTTAAATTTTTTATTTTTACGAGTTATTTTTGTTTTTTTTACATTTTTATTGGGTTTTTTTTATTGTTTTTATATATTTTTTTTATCTAAGTTTTTTGTTTTATTACCAACATGAAAATCACCACTCTAAAAAAAGAAGGTTGATGCAGCATCAATACGTTTCAAAATTAGCATGAAAATCACCGCTCTAAAAAAAAAAGGTTGATGCAGCATCAATACATTTCAAAATTAACATGAAAATCACCGCTCTAAAAAAAAAAAGTTGATCCAGCATCAATATGTTTCAAAATTAGCATGAAAATCACTACTCTTAAAAAAAAAAAGTTGATGCTAAGTTGATGCTACATCAATACATTTCAAAATTAACATGAAATTCACTAACATTTTAAAACAAATATTCATACTTCATAAAAAAAAATATTAGTGTCAAAAATGTGCACCAAAAAAAAAAATGGTGATTCTGCATCACCACTTTTCAAAATCGGGTGTTTTTTATGCTACCAAGAAAAAGTAGGTAACATTGCAGTTACCTATTTCATCGGTAACATTGTTGATCCAGAGACAAAGTTACTAATGGCCATTACTAAACCATTCCAACTCTCTAGCAATGAGCACAAGAATAACAGAGCTCTAACTTCATCATAAAAGTTTACCCCTACAGAACTTAACTGACTGGTAACTGTATTAAATTCATTTAAATGGTCTGCAACAGATCCACCTTCCGACATCTTCATATTAAATAGTCGTTTCATAAGAAATACCTTGTTTGAGGCCAAGGATTTTTCATATAGTTTCGCCAACGTCTGCATCAAACCCTCTGTTGTTGTTTCCTTCGAAATATTGAAGGCGAATGACACTGCAAGGCAAAAACATACTGTTCTGAGTGCCTTTCTATCAAGAATGTTCCATTCTGCATCTGTCATGGCCGTCGACTTCTTTGTTTTTCCGCTGAATGGTAGGTACAGATCTTTCTGATATAGATAATCTTCCATCTGCATCTTCCATAGCAGGAAGTTTTGGCCGTTAAATTTCTCAACCCTAAACTTACCATCGTCCGCCATTGCTCCCACTCAAACCAGGAACCCTTCTTTCCTGCGAGTTTATCAGCCAAATATACCTTCGGCTCTGATACCATTTGTTAGAAAATTATATATTACAGAGCAATGCAACACATAAAATATGCGGAAAATAAAAGCACACAAAACACATAAAACTAGAGAGACACAGATATACGTGGTTCACCCAGTTTGGGCTACATCCACCCCGAACAGCCAGTCCTTCCTTTCTATTATCCAGCAAAAATGAAGAGACAAAACCTACAGCAAATCCGCTGTAATATCCTCTGTTCTCTCTCATAGTCTCCCTCTCTGTTTCTCGCTCCGAGAATACACATCCAATACACAGTCGCAATACAATGCCCTCATAAAAAGCGAGGGGTTGCCTTCTAGGGAAAAAAACCCTAATCTAAACATAACTTCTATTGTAAGATCATTTGCCTAATGAACGGCCCAGATTGACTAGAAATTACTATACTTTTACAAGGAAATTTTACATCTGTTTTTAGCTTCGGGAGCGCTGCCCCCGAAAACCCCCGCTAGGGGCGGGCTCTGAAAAGTGCTGTCGCCCCCCCCTAGACCCCCCACGACAGCGATTAATTACGGGCAGCTTTGCCGCCCCTTTGAAGGTACAGGGGTCCAATGTTGTGATACAAAGTAAACAAGATAATCAGGCTCCACACCCAACAATACGAGTGTTGTCTAGAATAATAAATATCTATATAGTCTTACACTATCTTGATCTATGCCTAAATTTGCTAAATTCATCCATGACTCATCTCTATATGTTACAACTCTAGTCCATGCTATTGGCGACCAACTAGCATCAACACTAATTTTTTTTTGGCTTCTTGGTCATGAAATTATTTTCAGAAAAGCATGTATTCGACAATATTGGATGCTTTCCAATCTCATCTACCTTGTATCCACAAAACCATGTTACTTCTTTGAGAGGAAGGTTTGGGATTTTCTGTGCATTTATATCATATGATGTTTTATTCCTATATCATTATGCCATAATGGTAATTGGAGGAAAATTTCCCCACTGAATATTCACACATCTATTGAAGGAAATGTGGGATAATTTTGGGTATATTTTAGAAAAATCAATTGTTTCAGACACATACAAGGTGTCTCACTTCAACAGGAATATAAACTAAAAAAGTTTAAAGATAGAAAACCAGATAAACATAGTGAGCAATTGTCGACCTATCACATTTTTTAATGTGTCCTATAATCACGAATATGGAAGCCTAGATCATTTTCCTTGATAAAATGGATTTTATTAAGGGAAATTTTATTCTAGGTAATATTATTACAGCCTTTTAAGGTCTTGAATGAGTATCAAAGATAATCCACATAATTATAGATGAATATATCAATAGAAAATTTGACTCCAAAAGCATATTTTCTACTAGGGTGAACTTATTCAAGATTAGAAAAATAATGTAAATCTCCAAATGGTGTATCCTCTTGAATTATAATAATAAGGAGATAATTTGGTTTAAATTATTCATTAATGTTACCTTCAAGTTCCAAAAAGTTGATAATTTGTAACTTGTCATTCTTCCATGAATAGGTAAGTGACTCTCTTAATTCGACTTCCCTCATTTTCTAGAAATGAGCACTTGGAACATGTCAAAAACAGGCTTTAAACGAGAGAGTGAAGAGGGTGTAACTACCATTACATTATTGCCTCCCTTGTAGTTGAGTGATGCGTCCTATTTTCTAATAAGGAAACTCCCATTGGTCTGGTATTCTACTCACTAATGTTGTAATGAGTGTTTAAAAATGGTCGCAAGGGATGTGCCCTTAAGAATGCTAATATATTAACTAGAAATTTTCGTCATCATGCTGATAGATTTGAATACAAAAGGTATAAATAGAAGAAAAATATCTCCTCAAAAAAGTGTTGACCCACATGATTTCTCTCAAATATGATTTTCTTCATTGTTTCACTGTGTGATTAGGGTGTATGGGTGCGTTCACACAGGTAAAAAATGGATAGTCTTCTCTTCCTATATTTTATTTCTAAAAGTTTGCACAATTAGAATTTGCACTCAAACGGGAAATGAAACTTCTCCTTTACAAATAAAGTACTGAAAAGAGTTGAAAGTAAAGAGTTAACATATTAGTTTCATCTTTGAATGCAGAAAATTGAAGATGAGCCAACACCGAATTTTGGCAATGGATGAATATTGTTAGGATATTTAGATACATAGGAAAAAGTTAAGTATAACTTGGTATAATGTAGAGTTATGTAAAGTGTGTTTCTTTACTATGTATATTTCTAGCTTATAATCCGATGCTCACGATATGTAGTGATCCAACGGTTCACTCTCTCCTCAGTATTACCGACACTTGATACGTGGCTTAACACCTGATTGGTCCATGATCTCTATTTAAAGAGCATGGAGGAGAATTTTTCCGGTAACAATTTATGAGAGAAGCTTTTATAAATTTTATTTTTTATATTAATAAATTCTTGAGGTGGTCGTGTTAGCTTAGGCCGTCGACTGTTTCCCTCTTCGAGGGTTTAACCACGTCAAATACTATTGTACTAATTTGTGATCTATTTGTGAGTGATGACCTCTGGTATTTTACATAAGGAACTTACCTTGTAAATTCCTACATGGTATCAGAGCCATTTTCAAGACTGCATCTGTTGTTGAACCAAATACAATGCCGGTTTGACTGAATGCGATTTCCATTTTCCAGATCTACTATTTCTGACCACTTCTGGGCCTGGAGAACTACTTTGTTGTGTCTGAAGCATTTGTTACAGTGAGGAACCCCTTTCGTTTCATGAGAAAAGTTTTATGGTTTCCCAAGTTATGTCATTTTAGATCTAGAGGTATAAAGTTTCTTTTTTGCAGTTACATTTATTAACCTTTCCGTTTATTTCAGTTCCCTTTGTTTATTTAGGCTTATAATTTTTTTTTGCTAGATCTATACCTCTTCTCTCCGTGTATGCTTGGCTCTGCGCTGTGTGTGATCTCAGAAAATCAGAAACAAGATGATGGGAATTTTTTTTGCTACGTATGCTCTTTCCCTGCATTTTTGTGCGATCTCGAGAAATCAGAAATAGCGAAAAAATGATAGTTTTCGGTAAGACTAATCGAAAATCTAACATTCTTCCATAAGGGTTTTATTATTGTTATTTTTTTTATACATAAATTTTTGTGTTTTTTTTGCAGGAAAAAACACGCACATCGAAGAGAAAAAAAAAAATCCTTCCTCCTTTCAAACAATTATAGAATCCTTTTACTACATCACTTCGTGTAAATTTAGTTTATTAAAATAGAGGTCTTTGGTCCAAGTCTCTTTCTCAAGCTTCTTTTTGTAAATTTTTTTTGGTTAAATTACTTTTTCTTATAAATCCCTTTGGAAAATTGCCTCTTTTAAAAGAGGGTTTTATTTAAAAAGCACATGTAAAAGTGGCTTTCACTTATTTATAAAAGTGGGTCACATAAACTAGTTTTTTTTTTAAGTGAGCTTATTGTATTAAGCTTGAAAAAGAAGGGGGAGGGGGGGATATTTTTAAAAAGTAGAACTTCATCATCAACTTTCAACCTTTCACGTAACTATTTGGCATATACAACACATGTTTTTCAAAAATGCATAATTTCTTCATCTCGAAGCTGTTTTCCATTCCGTTTTTTTTTAAACAACCTAATTTTTGAAGATATTTCCATTGTAGCAGTGATTTTTATCCTTTTATGCTTCATTTTTGTTTTTAAATGGAAATTTCATGCTCTTTTATTCTTAGTAGTACCAAATATTTCCAATGGATATCCTACATGATAGACTTACTTAGAAGTAAAGGGCTTTATAGAATAGACACAAGAAAAGAAACTAAACGTACCGATGGAGATAAAGCCCTTAAATGGGAAAATAAAAAATATCAAGCACGAGTTTTAATAGGAATGTCCATTTCTCAAGATCTTCGATTTTATATACAAGAAATTGACACCCCTGATGCAGCCATGAAAAAGCTAAATACTATTTTTGGCATTCAAAATGAAATCAGGGCCCACCAACTTGAAAATGAGTTTCTTACTTTGGACCCCAATAATTTCTCCTCTATTGAAGAATTTTTGTCCAAATTCAAGACCCTTAGACTTCTTTTAGAAGGTTGTAAGGTAAAAACGGAATATGGTAGCCTTATCTATTGCATTCTTGCTAAGATTGACCGTGCATATTCTATATTTTTTTCCACCTTCCATTCCACTAGAGAAGCCCTCATTTCCGAACGAAAAGCCTACAAGTCCCTCTCATTTGATGCCTTTTACGATTCTTTGATAAGAGAACAAGAAAATATCTTACACCTTGGTCTTATTAATACTGTAAAATATTTTAAGAAAGCCTTAGCATCCCAACAACAACCATATCAAAAGAATCCCAAGAAGCAGTATCCTAAAAATAATGGTCCTAAACCAAACAAGGGTGTTAAGCAATTTTAGCTGCAAACTGAAAAAGAAACTCAACAAAATGATAAGGAGAATAAAAACAAAGGGAAGAAAATAGATAGACATTGTAACTTTCGTAATCATGATGGCCATATAGATTCCAAATGTTTGAAGAAGATGGAAGCCTTGGAATCAGCAATGAAGAAGCACCACATCAATTTGGAGAACTATTCAACTTCACCTTCAGGAATGGCACTTTCTTCTTGTGGCTTTCAAGCATCAAGATTTGATTATGCATTAAACGTATCTTCTTCTTCTCATTATCATGAGAGGCTCATTGATTTCGTAGCCTCTTACCACATGGCCAAAAATAAAGCCATGTTTTTTTCTTTAAATGATTGTAACACCAAAAATATTTATGTTGGTGATGGTATATATCTTAGCGTTTTAGGATCTGGAACCATTCATCTAGATAATGGTTATTTTAACGATGTATTATGTGTTCCTACATTTTCGTGAAACCTTCTATCTGTTATCAGATAACTCATTCAGGTGAAGGGAAAAAAATAGAATTCTCACCTCAAGATGTTGTAATTAAGAACCTCAAAGATCCTAAACATGGTTTAGCTACTGGCATTGTTGATGATTCGACAAGGTTGTATAAGTTTTAAAACTTTGGGTCATTATGTCTTCCCTATGTTTTTCTTGCTCATAATGATGTTGTGAGAAAACTTTGGCATCAGTGATTTGGTCACATAAGATATCACTCTGCAAAATTTATGTAAAGAAAATATGGTGATTGGTCTTCCTATGGTATCTTTCTGAAATGGTGTTTTTTCCGGATGTGTACTCGAAAAACATCATCGGGATAGTTTTGACAAACGTGCCTCTTGGCACACTTCAACCCCTTTGCAGCTTGTGCACAGTGATTTATGTGGTCCACTTCCCGTTGCTTCTTTCTCTGGCTGCAAATACTTCTTAAATTTCATTGATGATTTTTCCAAACACACTTAGGTATACTTCTTAAAACTCAAGGGTGAAATTTTTAACATGTTCTTGGACTTTAAGGCCTTTCTTGAGAAACAATTTGGACATCAAATTCTTAAGTTAGGATCAGACCATGGAGGAGAATATGTTAACAATAAATTAATCAACTCTTTCACTGAGCATGGAATTCAATTACAACATACTATTCCAAATATTCCAGAAAAAAATGGTGTAGCTAAAAGGAAGAATTACATGTTAAAAGAAATGGTTAATTGTATGCTTCAATCTAAAGAACTTAGTGTTAATTTTTGGGTAGAAGAAATTAACTATGCAAATTACATCGTGAATTTCACTCCTACTAGAGTTTTAAGGAATATAACTTCAGAAGAAGCCTGGAGCTCAATAAAACCAGATGTAAGTCACTTTCATGCTTTTGGAAGTGAATCTTGGGCCCATATTCCAGATGCGAAACATGAAGCCTTATAACCTAAGAGTGAAAAATGCATTTTTGTTGGATATTATGAAGATGTCAATGGATATAGCCTTCTTCAAACAAAATCCAAAAATGTAATCATTAGAAGAGATGTAAAATCTAATGAAAATATATCAGCCTACGAGCCTAGTTTGGCGGGTGTGCCACCTTTGGCCTGCAAGCCTGATTCGACATATGTGCCACCTCTCTCTATCTCTTCTATTTTTTAAAACATTCTGTCTAGTTCGAATGATGAAAGCAAGGATGAAAATCGTCCCCCACCTCCTCAAGATATTTCGTCAACTCCATAGCTTCCAATATGGGTCCACTAACTCAAGATGTAGCAGGTTCTCTCGTAGCTGACCCTACAAATCAACGTTGTACACATTATAGATAAAAATGACTTTCGGATTAATCACATTATTACGATATGGTTGACGTTTCAAACCAAATAATGTGGTTCATCCTCATGACAAGGTGGAGAAACAAATTGAGCTTGATGAATAAATAGTGGAGATGCATCATTGCCCAAAAATAGTCGTTGAAAGTTAGTTAGAAATTAATTTTTTTTTATAATAAATTAATTAATTAAATAAACAATTTTTTTATTTTATTTTTATATTTACGTATATTCATATATATTCTCAATTTTTCAATTTAGTAATTATTAATTAATTAATTAATTATTATTATTATTTTAATTAATTATTTATTTATTTTATTTAATTAACTAATTATTAATTTATTTCATTTTACTTCATTTTTATTTATTTACTTTACTATTTTTGTTTTCCTCATTTTATCTTTATTTATTAATTAAAATTATTTTTTGCGCCTCCCTATTTATTTATATAATTCTCTTAACCTTTTTAATTTATTTAATTAATTAATTTATCATTAAAAATTTTAATTCCCAACTAACTAATTCTTTTATCAAATTTTACCCCTCCCTTCTCCTTATTATAAATTAAAATTTCTTAACCATGTTTTATTTATTTAATTAATTTACCATTAAAATTTTAATTCTTAACTAACTAATGGCTAGTTATTTTATTTCTTTTTATTAAAATAAAAATTTCTTAATCCTCTTTAATAAAAATTTTTATTTAATTAATTAATTTATTATAAAAAAAAATAATTTCTAACTAACTTTCAACGGCTATTTTTAGGCAATGATCCATCTCCACTATTTATTCGTCAATATCAATTTGTTTCTCCACCTTTTCCTGAGGATGAACCACATTAGCTGGTTCGAAACGTCAACCAAATCCTAATAATGTGATTAATCCGAAAGACATTTTTATCTACATTATGGATCACAAAAGTCTTAGATCGAACGTCGTACACATTCTCAGTTCAAAAGAGCCTCTTCCTTATTGGCTCAAGTTCCAAAAAATCCTGATCCAAACACCTTTGAAAAAGCTTCAGATCATCCAGACTGGGATGAATATATGAATGAAGAATATCATTCCTTACTGGAAAATGATACTTGGGATCTTGTTTCTCTTCCAAAGGGAAGAAAACTTATCAAATGCAAATAGGTTTACAAAACAAAGTTTGGACGAGATGGAAAAGTGGATAGACATAAATCTCGTCTTGTTGCTAAAGGATTTTCACAAGTTGAAGACATTTACTATATTGAAACCTTCTCCCCTGTTGCCAAAGTGAATCATATCCAAATTTTTCTTTCCCTTGTTGCCTCCTTTAAATGGGAAGTCCATCATATGGATGTCAAATATGCCTTCTTACATGGAGATTTGCATGAATAAATCCACATGGAAAAACCCCCTGGCTTTATCCATAACGACTCTAGCCTTGTTTGTCACCTTAGGAAGTCTCTCTATGGTCTAAAACAAGCTCCTCGGGCTTGGTATGCAAAAATGGATAGATTTCTCTTAGATAATGGTTTTTCTAGGTATCATTCTGACCACACTATCTACACCAAGAAAGTGGGTAAGTCCTTCATCATCTTTGTTCTTTGTGTTGATGATCTTATCCTTGCTGGTAGTGATCACAACCATATAAACCATGTGAAGTCTAGCCTCAAAAAGAAGTTTTAAATGATAGACTTAGGAGACTTGAATTATTTCCTTGGTATTCAAGTCTTGCAATCCAAATAAGGTATTACCCTTTCACAGTCCAAGTATGCCTATGATATTCTACGCCACTTACACATGGAAGATTGTAACTCATCCCCTTCTCCCTTTCAGTCTAGATTCAAGCCTATAGTCACTTGTACTACCCCTGAAGTTGATGCTACCTTATATCGTCAACTTGTTGGTAAATGTATCTAACCCATACCCATCCTGAAATTTCCTCTGTCGTTGGTCTTGTTCATCGATTTGTGTACCAACCTCATGAAAGTGACTAGAAAGAAGCTAAAATTATAGTTAGATATATTTGAGGTTAATTTCAGTTCAGGATTCATTATAGTGCAGGAGCATCTCCATTGTTGATTGGTTTCATTGATTCTTATTGGGCTGGTGACCTTGATGATCAAAGGTGTACTGTAGAATATGTATTCACGCTTGTTTCAGGACCTATTACATTTTCTTGTAAGAAAAAAGGTGCCATCTCTCCTTCTTCAGCAGAAGCAGAGTATCGTGGTGTAGTTGAAGCCAACAAGAAAGTTGTGTGGCTTCGTCAGATCCTGTCTCAATTTGGTCTTCTTTAACAGCTTCCAACTACACTTAGGTGTGATAATTAGAGTGCCATTTAGCTATGCAAAGATCTCTTTCCGCGTCAGCGTATGAAACACATTGAGTCTCATATGCACTTCATCAGAAAGCTTACTCATGATCGTGTTCTTGAAGTGCATTATTGTTCAACTAATGATCAATTTGTCGATATCTTTACAAAGGCTCTCACAGAAGCGAAGTTTACCAAACTTCGATATATGCTTCGAATTCAGAAAAGTTATCATTAAATGGGTATACGCTCTAATGCCTCCTTCCTTCTCCTATTGTGTCACATTTGTAAATCCTTCAATCCCATCCCAAGTTGTTCTTAAGGGGGGATGTTAGGATATTTCGACACATAGGAAATAGTCTCCTTTTGTGTCACCTTTATAAATCCTTCATTCCTATCCCAAGTTGTTCTTAAGAGGGGATGTTAGGATACTTTGACACATATGAAATAGTTAAGTATAACTTGTTCTAGTGTATAGTAAGGTAAAATTTGTTTCTTTAGTATGTAAATTTGTAACTTATAATATGACAATCACAATATGTAGTGATCTAACGATTCACTCTCTCCTCAGTATTACTGACACATGATTTATCGCTTAACACCTGAATATTCCATGATCGAGCTATTTAAAGGGCATGGATGTTTATTTGTATGGTAACCATTTATGAGATAATATTATGTAAATTATGTTTTTTATATTAATAAATTTGCTCAAGTGGCGGTGTTGGCTCAGGCTGTGGAAGGTTTCCCTCTTTGAGGGTTTTAACAACATCAAATACTGGTGTACTGATTTCTGATCTATTTGTGAGCGGTGAACTTTGGTGTTTGATCTAAGGAACTTACCCTCTAAATTCCTACAAATACCATGCACCTGATGAGACAATAGCTAATACTAAGTGCTTGCCTAAATATGAATGTATGTGTAATGATTTTCATGGTGGGAATATGAGAAAAAGAAGTGTGTTTTTTCAACATATGCTAAAATATGGGCATAGCAGTAGAAGCTCTTTCCCTCTAAATTATTATCCAGATAGGATAGAATTGCATAGAATGGGAGACGTAGAGGCACTATACATATATGAAGTGTCAAAAAACACAAATGAAATGGTAGGAACCTTTGATGAAGGGATTGAAGTTGATAGAATGTTGAATGAGGGTTTCAAAGATGAATGGCAGAAGTTGATGGAGGATGCTTTAAAACCTATGTATTGTACTTGCAATTTAAGTCATTTAAAAAAATTCCCTTTAATTATTAACTTGAAAGTGGTTCATGGTTGGAAAAATGAGAGGGTTGATGAGTTATAGGAATTTTTACAAGACTCCAGATTTCCAACAAAATGAAGAGCATGTAAAGTGAAAATCACTAAGCTAGGCTTAGGGTACGACAACATCCACATATGTGTGAATGGTTATGTATTATTTCACAAAAATATTGCAAGTGAAAGTGAATGTAGAAAATGTAGATACGGGAGGTATAGACTAGGGTTGAACTGAAATTCAACTTAAGAAGGGTTCATCGCCACTTTCCTTTAATCTGAAAAATTGCTTCGAATGTACAAATGTCAAGATTTTTCCGAGCTAATGCAACGACATGACCAAAATAAGATCACATATGTAAAACACCGATTTGTTGCTAATTCTAAGATTTGGAAGGAATTTGACAACAACTCACCTGATTTTTCCCAAGATACTCGCAATATAAGGCTAGATTTAGCTCTAAGCGGCGTGAACCCTTTCTCAGATCAAAGTGCTAAATGGTCAGCTTGGATATTGTTTTTAATAATTTACAGCTTGCCTCCATGGTCACCAACCAAGCCATTTTTCTTGATGTTTATATTCAATATACCATAGAAAAAAAGTGTGACTTTAGATAGAATTGATGTTTATCTAGAGCCATTATTTGACGAGGTAGTGGAATTGTGCAAAGGAATTAAAGAAATTCAAATTTTAAGGAATTGTAATTAAATTCAATTCAGTTCAATAGATTTTTTGTTGTTCATAATCCACAATATTCCTACATAAGAAACTTTGACTAGTCTTAATGTTCATGGATACCATGAATGTCTAGCTTGCATATTTAAGGGTTTTTTCAGGAACTCAAGTAGTTTGAAAAAGCGTATTTATTGTGGACATCATGCTAACCTAAAAATGGAGCATCCATATCGTCAAAAAAATTCACATTTCAATGGTAATGAAGAGAATCCTGAAGCACCAATAATAATAATAAGTGATTAAATAATTTATAATGGAGAAAAAAATACAATTGATTGAAAATGGTGGCATTTTTGGTAGTACAAACGTTCCACTTAATGATAGTGATGTAACAAGAGTGTGCATATTCTATAAATTTTCATAATTTAAGCATATAACCATTAGGCATACTGTGAAGAACATATATTTTAATATTATAGAAACTATTTTTGGTGCATATGATATAGTGTCATTACGTCTAGAACTTCAAGAACTACAAATTCGTTGAAATATTTGGGTTGAAAAATATGGTAATGGTAAATAGATAAAACCTATTTCTCCCTATGTCTCGAAAAAGGATCAACTTGCACAATTCTTAAATTTTATGTCTCAGACTCAATTTCCTACTCGATAACTAAGTGGTAATATTAGAAGCCAAACCGACAACAATATCTTAATAATCCTCAAGACGCATGACTATCACGTCATAATTAAGGATATTTTTCCTATTGCATTCATATCAAGTTTGGAAAAGGGACCAAGATTTCAAATTATAAGGTTGGGCCTAGTATTAAAAATGAGTTTGCATGTGCTCGATCCTTATAAATTTGATAATTTGATGGGAGAGGTTGTTGAAGTCCTCTCCTTATTGGAACGAGAATTTCCACCAACAATATTCAATATTTCTATGCATATTATTATACATATGAAACATGAACTACAGAATTGTGTCCAGATAAGAACAAGATGGATGTATCTTACAGAATGATACATGATAGTTTCGAAAACAATTTTTCGTAATAAGGCAAAACCATAAGGTATCATTTGTGAGGGATATTTAATGCAAGTGGCCATAGCATATTTCACAGAATATATGAAGGATTTAGCAATGTAAATTATCTTGTATGGGATTACGATGATGATCAAAGAGTTGTAGGTGAAGAATTAGAAAGTAATGGATGTCGCTTCAAGCTATCAAATGAGGAAATAATTTCCATACATGTCTATGTTATTCAAAACACATCATCCTTCGATAATGGCGTCGCTAAAATATTTTACATAATTTATTTATATATTTTCATTTAATATATAAATTTTTATCACTCTTACTGTTCATATTCTATGCATAAAATATGAAGAAGATATTCAAACATGGATGCATCCATATCAAAAGCGTACACTTCAAGATTTGAATATTGGAGATCGTTCCTTTCAAATATTTGATGATTGGATTGTTGATGCAATTAATGATTCACAAAAACAAGGTCAAGATATGATGAAGGATGAAATTTATCTTTCAGAACCTCCAAGTATATTGGCTTCCTCTTTCAGTGAGATGTGGGCCCATGGTACTCATTTAAGAGTGCAAGAAAGGGACATAATGAAGGAAAATTGTGATTGTATTGTTAGTGTTGAATTTCATGACAACAATGAAAAGAACTTGTATGTTGGATTCATACAAAAAATCATTCAAGTTGATTATGGTGAAACTAGTCCCATATTATAAAAATGTAAATCGATCAAGCCATCTGCAATACAACATGATAAGTATGGATTTGTGCATGAAAATACACGCCAAATTTTACTAAATACCAATGAGGCAATGTTTCCCTTATTAAGATTAACCAGTAATTTTTAATCGATGATGTAACAAGCTCAGGATGGTCATATGTCATTCAAATACAACGTCGCTAAAAGAGGAAATTCATGGAATACGTTGATATAATGGTTGATGCGAAATTTAATAATTTACAAGAAACATTGGATGAAGAAACTGCATATGGAGATAGAGTATTTGAAGATGAAACATCGATTCCCAATGAGGATACCCAGATAGAAAACATAATGCATGGCGAGGACAATATAATGTATGAGGATAATGAAGAAAATAAAGCAGATGTATACACAAGTGATCATGATTGTGATCTTGATGACCATGTAAATGATCACTATGATGATTTAGCACCCCGAATTTATGGCATAAATTTTTACTATGCAAATGGATTTTATTGTTTTTGCAATGGGATTCACCAAATGGTTGTATTAAACTCTGTGTGAAATTATCATTTATTTTTCACTTTGTGTGAATTTTTTCTCATTCTAGTAACTCTATTGTAGCATGAAACGATTCAATTTATATTAAAGAGTGTTACTAGATCCATCAATGAAATTTCCAACATGAAATTATGCTAACTTTAGTATTTATTTTGTAACTTTTATTGTTGGTTTTTCTTCGTCACGAAAAAATTGTAATTTTTTATTTTAAGGGTTGGATTATGAAAGTAAAATTGTAAAACTATAATATTATAATGTTATTTTAGTTGTAAAATTTTGGAATGCATATATTTTTATTCATGGATATTTTAATTTCAGCTTGCAAACCTCAAAGCTCAATGTAAGTCTGTGTGTACTAAGGGATCAAAGTCTTAATATGGTTCGGGAGCTCTTCACCTAATATGTACGGTACTGGAACTAGTACACATATAATAAATTCAATAATCCTACAATGGATATGACAATTAATATACATTCTCAATTGCAATACGCTATATTTCTATTATGTGTTAAATTTATGCAAATGTTACAAACAATTTTGCAAAAAAAAAAAAAAAAACTATGCATGATTTTAACATTTTCCTATATTTTAATTGATTAACCATAGTTCTAGATAGGGCGTTGATATTGGTTGAAGTGTCCCTTCTACCAACATATTACAAACATAGTTCAAAGGAAATAACCAAAATAAGAATCAATAGAATATGTTATGGCTCATGTCTTATTTTTTTTTCTACTTCAACTGCCATAGATTAACTTTTTTTATGAGGGGTTATAATCCAAGTTGGGATTAACATTTAATTTATAAATATTCAAATTCAAGGTTATTTAAGTGGAAATACTAATTTCCATAGTTTAAGAGGGCTCACCATAGATTTGAGGTGCTAGAATTACCTCAATTCATTGTAACAGGTCTTCACTGATGTTATGATAGAGGCAATGTATTGAAGAAAGGGTTTTGATTATATAATAGGAAAAACTCCTATTTTGGTTAGTTTTTGAGGTTACCATGATGTTGATTCAATCTTATTATCATTTTTTGAAGTTATCAATTTAAGGTTAATTCATTATCATAGATCACAATACATGACCGTAGAATACATATATTTTATAGTTGTTGTCTGTTCATGTGTTAGTGCCTACGAGCTCTGCTAGTCACTAGTGATTAAATATGCTCTTACAAGGTTTTTGTCAGGGTCTTAAGCCAAAAATTTATGGTTTCAGTAGGTCTTCAAATAAAAAATTGCTCACTGGCTAGTGTGTCTAAGTGTGTTACTACTACTTTCAGTCCATGTTTTGGTCTTTCCATCATTCATTATGATGATTCACCACTTAAATTTATCCCTCACCATCTAAGTCAGATCATCATCATCATCATTCAACTCATTTCATGTACTGTCACCATTAGTTCTTAGGGTCAAAATAATAAAATTAGTCATTTCTCCATCAATTTCAACATTAAAGGAGTAGTAATATTGAAAAATGTTCAGTAAAGGTTTCAAAAGTGTATTTCAATTCCTTTCATCATGTAATATGTCTCATAAGGTTCTAAAGCTTCAATTTCAAATCAAAAGGTAAAAAAGACTTTGTGGGGGGCACTTAACCACCAAAGGAGAAAATTGATTTTCAAGCTACAAAATACCAAGAAGAGCTTTCATTTTCTCATTTAATATTAGAGATACTTCTCTACACCTTGAAATACCACTTGCACCCTCAGAACACTAATTTGTGTGACCAAGAGTGCCATCTCTACTTTGCATTTCACATTCGCTGCGCATTCTTCAAGGGAGCCAAATCATCATTGCAGAGGGATTCTTCATCAATAGAAGGATCCATTGTATCACTGACAAGTAAATGGGGATCCAAATTACCTCTTGTGTCTTCATTTGATACATGGAAAGATAAATTCCCTTTTTCTAGGGTTTTATTGATTTTTTTTAGTTTCATTTTCTGATTGACAAATTTTTGATTAAAACCTTGATATTGAAGCTCACTCACCTTCCACCACCTATTATACACCTTCCTAATCACTTCACATCACTCCTATCCCTCATTTTCACTATTTTCCCACAAACCCCAGCCTAGACTAGACGTTTCTAGGTTAGGACTATTTTTTCCCTCTTTGGACCCCTTCCGCTCACTCATTCCATAAATTTTGATGTTCCCCTACTTCCTAACATATCCACCTACCAAGCTAAATTTTCCCTAGAATTTTGGAATCCCTTAACCCCTTCATCTCCCTTCATTTACAAAAACATCCCAAATCCCCTATTTTTCCCTTCAGTAAACCCTAATTCCCTTTCCCATTGAGCTAGGGTTAGCAATGAATTCCGAAAAAACTAATCATAAGTGGCATAATGGAGGTCATATCATTAGGTACAAGCCAACCAAAGTCCAATAAATCAGGTGTCTCAAGTAAGAATCAAGCAGTTGAAGAAAAAACTCAAAGAAACCCTGATGAGGGAAAAAGAGAAGGATAGGCTTGATTTGTTAGCTAAGGCCTCTCTCATGGACTTACGCATCCTTATTTCACTTCAAGGAGAAATTTTGGAATAATTTGGAGAAAATTTCAATTTTTTTTACAAATTTAGAAGTTTTGGGGCATTTTCGCAATTTTGCACAGTTTTTGGTCTAAAAGGGTAGCGAGCCTCATCCTGTGCTTTTTTTGTGGAATCCAAATGACAAAAATTTTTCATTTTTGGATTGAATTTGAACTATACATCGACTTCATCTATTGGGAGAACCATCTCAACACATTTGGGTGGGTGAAAAGGTTAAAAAACTACCGAATAATAACCTTTCTGCCTATTTTTTCAGAGGCATGTTGCGCTTTTGGAGCAGTTATTGGAGAATTGAGTTTGAGAGGCCTTGGAGCAATAATTTTAAATTTTTGAAGGTTCTATGGTGTAGTAGACAGGTAGATATTTCTCCAGCATCTTTGAGATATGAATTTGGAGCAAGGGAACTTCGCCAAAAACCTCTTCCACTTGGTACGCTGCATTTTCTCCTTGCACTCTGTGCTTTCATGTCAATTTGCTACACTTTTGCCTAAAAGCCTATTTTCTTAGTTTTGTGAGTCTAAATCAGGTTTGCTTGATGTAATTACTTATGTATGATGTTTTTATTATGTAATCAATGGTAAATATTCTTGTTAAAGTGGAATTAGGTACAGTCATGCTTGTAAATGATTTTGAAGGTCAAATTGATCAATTTTCTATTGTGAGGAGAGTTTGTTAAGCTCCCTAGTCATTAGGTTTATGTTGAGAAATTCATGTAAATTGTTCCTACACTCTAGGATTCGACCCCTGAGAAAGGGAAATGGTTTTTGGTCTATATGTATGTTTTTTTCATAGAGGAAAAAGGTTGGGCATCAGAGGGTGAAACTCTTGTAGCTTGTACTTCATCTTTTATACTGGAAATCAAAGGAACAATTGCAGCTATTATTCGGGAATTCTTGTGTTGTGAGTTTGTGATGTTTTTTTTCTCTCTTATAATTTTATATGAATGATATACATGTCTCATTTCCATATATTCCTTCTTCAGTGATTTTCCGAGGAGGTTTATAAGCATAATTCTTTTCATGGATGCTTTTTTTTGTTGGGAATGTCATTTGGTGTGATTCTCCTTCCTAATTAATGAATTCATCATGCACATGATCATTATTATCTCTTTCTCTTTAAAACCCTACACTACACCGACAAACTCCTAAACCATCACAAAAGCATAGCTACCTTTCTCCTCTATATCTCTTGGAGCTGAAACCTTTGATACTTTGACCTAGTTACCTGATTTTCATCCCTAATCTAACCGAAAAATTGTAAATCTTTTCAAACCCTAGAGTTGAGTTATCTAGCCTAAAATCCACTATTGTCCCAATCAAACCCTTGGTTGTGTTTTTCACAAAGAAACCCCTCTGTGGTTTGGTAGGGCTAGCTACCAAAATAAAAGCTTGCTTTGAGGTTACCTCTGTCAATATCCTTTCAGCCTTGGCACATTCTAGAGGCTAACATTTATGGTGTCGTTGTCGGGGAACGAGGTGACAAATATTCCCCTGGAAAGCAAGAAAATGATCAGATGTGATTTTCTTGGTGAATAGTGACCAAGAACGAGAAAGTTATGCATTTTTCACCTGGAAAATCTAGTGTCAAATAATCCAAAGGTTCATAATTTTCAGAGCGACTCCACTGTTGAAGAACTGATAGTTTGAAGAACTTCTTAGTGACTTCACTTTTTTCAATATGGATTCAACTGCTCGAAGGTATGCGCCTTCGAATCGATCTCATATTCCTTTTTTTTCGAACCATATTCCTTGTATAGATTGGAAAATAGGGTTGCCAATACTTAAAGGTCAAGATGGAGAAGATGCTAGTTTTCATTTCGTCAAATTTCATTTTCATATTCACAGACAAAAAAATGAGTTTTCTGAATATTTTCTAATGAATATGTTCATGGATACCTTGGAGGAAAAAGAGAGATCATAGTATGAAGGTCTACCATCTACTTGTTTATATTCTCTAAAGGATTTTAATTCGATTTTATTTTAACATTTTCAAAGATATATTATTTCCTTATCGATGAGTGATAGTTGTTGTAAGATTTCTGAAAATTTCATTACATTTCTTGAAAATTTGTATGCAGATGAAAAATTTATGGAAGAACAGATGTTAGAAGCCCTTCATGATTTTCCTCCCAACATGAATTAGTGGCTTCCTCTTTGGATGAAGTAGAATGGGACTAAAACAGATAAATTCCTATTCCTGATCTTGAAAATGAAAATCACCAAGCCAATGTTAAGTGTTATAAAAATCTCTTATCTCCTATGTCTAAATATGAAATAGATCAGCTCTTGAAAATTTATGTTACAACCCATGTTGATGCTAATTTTCAACTCTTACAGTGTTCCTATTGTCAGGAATGTGTGAGTGAAGTTTCTTATGCTATTGAAAATCAAAATCTAGGTGTAAATGATGCCACTCATGAAACTGATGAAAATATACAGGAGTTTGTTGTGAGTAATCCCATTTTTTATGACAATTTCCTTCAAGGAGATAAACTAACAAGTAATGTGTTCTTTCATGAAGAGGATAAATATGTCATGTTTAATAATATTAAATAATTTTTTCTGGTCAAGGATGATTTGGACTATGAATTAGAAGAGTATGAGTCTCGGATAGACAGTTTGCAAGAGATAGAATCTGATTTTCTCATGCTTAAGGGATTTTAAGCCAACACTCAGGTAGAAGAAAGTCATACTTCCCTATGCCTTCCTATGGATCAACAACCAGGTATTCTTTCTAATCAAAATGAAAGAAGTACTTGTATTTTTGTTGGATTTCAAGACAAGGTAACATTTCAAATTATTGAGGGTCCTTACACAGATTTGCTACAGTCAACATGGGGGATGAATTTTCTTGTATTTATTTATCACGAGCACATCTTCAATGGACACTCAGAGTGACCTATATTTTGTTTTCTCTACCTTCTCAAGGAAAATGTGAGTGTGATTATAGTAAGTCGCCATTTTCTAGATTGGTTATACTAGATGCATCATTTCACATGATTGTATATATGTCTTTAGCAGGTGGGTAGTTATCATCAGGATTTGAAGCCCAAGGTGAAGGCCCTGAGATCTTGATTACATGATTCCATCAATAAGTTTAGTAAGTGTTCTTGTAGTGACTAGTCAGTTTTTGTTTCATTCAAAGGAAGGTCATTTTTCAGTTTTGAGTTTGGTCTTCTGTTTTTTGACTCCATCCCCAATGGATAAGGCTACTTGGTCTATGGTGTTCTTGACATCTCCAAGGAGCTTCCATCCTGAGCTAGAGCCAATATTAGTGCATGCTATTTCTTCCAATCACCAATGATGAAATCCCCTCTTACAAGGTTTCTGTCACGGTCTTATGTCAATTTTTTTATGGTTTCAGTAGGTCTTCAAATAAAAATGTGGTCATTGGCTAGTGTGTCTAGGTGTGTTACTGCTCCTCTCAGTCCATGTTTTGGTATTTCCATCATTGATTATGATGAGTCACCACTGAAATTTCTCCATCACCATCTCATTCACATCATCATGGTCATCATTCAACTCATTTCATGTAGTGTCACCATTAGGTCCTAGGGTCAAAACCATAAAATCAGTCATTTCGTCATCAAATCAGCATTGCAGTAGTAGTAATATTGAAAAATGTCCCATAAAGGTTTAAAAAGTGTATTTCCATTCCCTTCATCATGTAATATGTTTCATAAGGTTTTAATGCTGCAGTTTCAAGTCAAAAGGTAAAAAAGACTTGGTGGGGGCCACTTAACCACCAAAGGAGAAAATAAATTTTCAAGCTACAAAGGAACAAAAGGAGCTTTCATTTGATCATTTCATCTTCAAGAGACTTCCATCCACCTTGAACGACCACTTTCACCCTCATAACAACAATTTGTGTTCCCAAGAGTTCCATCTCTCGTTTGCGCTGCACATTCGTTGTGCATCCGTTGTGCATTCTTCAAGGGAGCCAAATAATAATTGTAGAGGGATTATTCATCAACAACAAGGTCCAATGTATTAGTGACAAGTCATTGGGAATCCAAATCACCTCTTGTGTCTTCATTTTATGCTTGGAAAGAGAAATTTCCTTTTTCTAGGGGTTTTAGTGCATTTTCTTCGTTTCATGTTCTCATTGACAAATTGCTGAGTAAAACCATAAGATTGAAGCTCACTCAACTTCCCCCACCTGTTATACACCTTCCTAATCACTTCCAATCACTCCTATCCCTCATTTTCAATATTTCCCACAAACCCAAGCCTAGACAAAACATTTCTAGGTTAGGACTATGTTTTCCCTTTTTGGACCCCTTCCTCTCACTCATTCCCTAAAATTTCATTTTCCCCTACTCCCTAATATCTCTCCCTACCCCCTTAATTTTTCCCAACGATTTAGGAAGCTCTTAACCCCTTCATATCCCTTCATTTCCAAAAATTACCCAAATCCTATGTTTTTCCCTTCACTAAACCATAATTCCCTTTCCCATTAAGCTAGGGTTAGCAATGGATTATGAAACAACTGAGAATAAGAGGCACATTGTAGGTCATATCAGTAGGTACGAGCCCACCAAATTCCAAGAAATTAGGTGTCTCAGGTAAGAATCAAGCAGTTGAAGAAAAAACTCAAAGAAACCCTAATGAAGAAAAAAGAGAAGGATATGCTTGGTTTGTTTGCTGAGGCTTCTCTCATGGCCTAACACCTTGTTATTTCAATTCAAGGAGATTTTTTTGGAATAATTTTGAGAAAATTTGGAAAATTTTTGATAAATTTAGAATTTTTTGGGGATTTGGCAATTTTGCATAGTTTTTGGTCCAAAAGGGTAGCGAGCCTTACACTGTGCTCTTTTTGGGGGCATCCAAATGTTTTTTTTTTTTTTTGCATTTTTGGATTTATTTTGACCTTTACATCAAATTCAGCTATTGGGAGAGTCATGTCAACACATTCTGGTGGGTGAAAATGTCAACAAACTAACAAAAAATCACCTTTCTTGATGTTTTGTTTAGAGGGAAACTACGCTTTTGGAGTAATTGTGGGAGAATTGTGTTTTAGAGATCTTGGAGCAGTCATTTTCAGTGTTTGATGGTTCTATGGTGTAGTAGACATGCAAATATTTCTCTAACATCCTTCAGATCTAGATTTGGAGCATGGGAACTTCTCCAAAAGCATGTTACACCTAGCACGTTCCAATTTTTATCTTAGCACACTGCACTTTCGTGTCAATTCCCACACTTTTTCCTCGAAGCCTAGTTTCTCATTTTTGTTAGTCAAACTTGGTTTCACTTGATGTAATTACTCATTTATGATTTTTTCATGATGTAATCAATGGTATATATGCTTTTTAAAGTGAAATTAGGTAGTTTCATGCTTGTAAATTCTTTTCAAGGTCAAATGTATCAGTTTTTATATTGTGAGGAGAGTTTGTTAACTTCGCTAGTTATTAGGTTTTTATTGAGGAATTCATGTAAATTTTTCCTTCATTATAGGATTTGATTCCTGAGAGAGGGGAAATGGTTTTTGGTCTATATGTATGTGTTTTTCATAGAGGAAAAAGGTTGTAAATTAAAGGGTGGAACTCTTGTAGCTTGTACTTCATCTTTTTATACAGGAAATCAAAGGACCAATTGCAGCTATTATTTAGGAATTCTAGTTTTGTGAGTTTGTGATGTTTTTTGTCTCTATGTTATAACATTATATGAATGATATACATGTCTCATTTCCATATCTTCCTTCTTTAATGATTTTACTAAGAGGTTTATAAGGAGAATTATTTTCATGAAAGCTTTGTTTTGTTAGGAATGTCATTTTGTGTAATTTTCCTTCTTGATTAATGAATTCATGGTGCACATTATTATTATGACATATTTCTCTTTCAAACCCTAGATTACACCGAAAAACTCCTAAACCATCACAAAAGCATAGCTACCTTTCTCCTCTATATCTCTTGCAGCTGAAACCTTTGATACTTTGACCTTGTTCCCTGATTTTCATCTCTGATCTAGCAGAAAAACCCTAAATATTTAAAAACCCTAAATTTGGGCTATCTAGACTTAAATCCACTCTTGTACGAGTCAAACCCTTTGATGTATTTTACACAGAGAGAGCCCTGTTTGGTTTGGTAGGGATAGCTACCAAACTAAAAGCTTGGTTTGAGGCTACCTTCGTCAATATCCTTTCAACCTTGGGACATTGTGGAGGCTAACACCATGAACTGATATTTTTTCTTTAAATTTGAAATATAGGACATAAATACTATGAAGAAGGGGTTAAAAAATAAAAATGATTTCAACAATTACGAAAGTTGATAGAATACGAGCATGTTCATAAAGAACGCGTCACAAAAAATAAAGAATATTTGTCATCTCTTGGTTTGGTGAATAAGTAAGTAGTTTCTCCTTGTCACTTTTCACTTCTATGCATATTTAATGACTGTTGTATATAATATATTTCATGATATAGGCCATATAGGCTTTCAATTATAATTTGATAATATTTTTGTTTTATAGGGGAAACTTGGATTCCATATAAAATGAGAAGAAACAAAAAGAAAGCAAATACATATCACCTACAACTCATAGAAGAAAATTTTGTGGTAGTTCAATACATGAATATGAAGCTAAAGATACTAATGATCAACTTCTTGATATATCAGATGATCATGTCCAAGGTGTTCGTGAAAATTTGGCATATTATGAAGAAGAAGAGTTGCAAGAAAGCACATATTAGGATATTTGTGTGCTACCTACTCCCAAAATTATTGTGGGCAAGGAGAAACCAATTAAGCCTTTTTTCCAAGGAAAGAATAACAATTACATCTCCTCCAAGAAAGGTTCTAGGAACTACTGCACCTTCTTTATCCACAAGTATGTGTGGCTTTTTATCACCTAGTCTCGGTTTTGAAGATGTATCATCTCTGTTCAAAAGACAAAGAATTAGTCAAAGCCTGTATAGGTCCATAGAAAGGGAAACCAAATAAATAAAACAAAAGGGAATAAGGATTACTTGATTGAGGTAAAATATGGTGAGGCTACTAGACCAAATGCATCAAGGTGGCCATAGAGTTGGGCACAATAATATTCTCTCATTTGGATTTTACCAAATCCAACTTTGCATATCAAGATCCAAGAAATATTGATAAACTAATCCAAAAAATGGAAAATATTTTTGATACTATTGGTGGAAGGATTTCAATTAAATATTATAGGGAAAAAATGAGAATTTTGATGACTAACTTCAGGCGTAAAGGTAGAAAATAAACCTTGGATGAAAAATATAGGGAGAGTAGCTTGAATCCCAAACAGTAGGAATATTTGAAGGAAAGTATGTGTGCTAAAGAGTATTTGGAAAAGAGTGTAGGAGTGAAGAAAGAAATAGAGCATGTTAAAGCTCGATATTTTTTGGGTGGGGGTGGGTTACGATCCAAACAACATGTATTAGTAAGTATACAATTTTTTTGCTGAATATTGTACATTGTGTTATGTATTTTGAATTTTCTGAATATCAAAGTAATCATGCATTGAAAATGATTTATAGGTTGAAGGAACAAATAGAGAACTATTAGTGAGTGAAAGGCTCAATATATGGCAGAATTGGAAAATTCCAAACATAATTATATGTCAAAAAATACAATAGAAACTTATTTTCCATCTATTGAAGTCGAGAGTACAAAAATAGGAACTTTATCTAGTTTTGAAAACCATAGTGAGTATTATACTCATGCAATGCAATGTATAATTGGTTTTTCAAATACAATATTAGCCATAGCCTCTGTTAACCAGGAAATCCCTTCTACGGATATAAGTGATCCCTCTATCCAAATGAATGGGTCTAGTAACAAACGAGGCAAAAACAAGAAAAAATTCCTACCTTCAATCAAAATGACATAAAAGAGGAAGATGACTTACCCCATTCCTATGTAGTTTCTTGTCGATATTATTATTGATCTCCTCACTTCCAAGCTCCCTCCTCGCTATTTATTTATGTACGAATACCTGTAAGATATATAAAACAACAAAAAAAGGAAAAAGCATAGTATATTTCATTCTAATGTAAACCATATGATAGATCAAGGGGAATCATACTAAACATGAAATCGTTGTCAAGGTTATGGAAAGTAAAATATGCTTTGTATTATTGATAAATTGAAGAGGGAAGCATACAATCGGTGCCTTGATGTTGGAGGTTTCCTTGAGCATGAGATTACAAGTCCAAGCCAAAGACCTCAAGAAATCCTTCTCCTTGGAATTTTGGTCTCATTTAGGCACACTCGAGCATTGCAAAGAAAACAAGCAATGACAAACCATTTTGGGAAGGCATGGCATTAATTTATAGTGAAGCTTGAGAGGTTATGGATCCACAAACGTGGGCGGAAATTCCTTATATCAGAGAGTAAGATCCCCAAATATATGATCAAAGGTTCAAAATCAAAGAACTTGACTATATCCTCAACCATCAAATACCATACATCCATTCTCGAGACTTCTTGAGGAAGAAGCTTCTACTCCATTTTTGGAGAACCTCCCTAAAGAGGACCAACACACCTTTTAACTCTAATTCCCACACTGCCAAAATTGTTTACCAGTTACACATAGGGTGACAAGGGCAAGGGTATAGAGGGGACAACCACGCTGGGGAAGAAAATTAGGTTTTTACAAGCTTTCTCTAGAAATGTGAAATTCATTGATTCTCCATTTTTTCAGGATGGTTTTAGCATGTTATTCATGGTGAACATGTTTTCATATCCTTTTTTCACTTTGACACATTTGTGGCATGAGTGACACAAAGGACGACACTTTGCATAGGAAATAGGGAGTGCAACAAAATATTGTGTAACAGATGCCCCCTCAAGCATGAAAGAAAAATGGGAAGTCATGATTGAAGTGATTTATTAGTCAAGGAAATAAATTTGGAAAGCCACTATCAGAAGACCTGCAAATAAAAAAAAGTACAAGATGTGACATATCTGATATAAATATTCCTGATACAAAAAGGAATCAAAGAAAAAATGAATCCACGGGATCGACATAGCCATCGAACTAGACCAAAGCATATGTATGGATCCACGTCATGGTCGCAACAATTTGTATAGAAAGGATCATGTGTACAATCATGAATATTCCACGCAACCTGGACTCGAACAAATGTGATCCAGGGTCTTTGTCTCTGTCTCGATCTCTCCAACATACGAATCTAACCATGTGAATAAATATGTTGATGTCGAACATGGTGGAAACCACATGATTACCAGTCAATGAGGTGATCTGTTAATAGGAATGACAAAAACCATCAATAATGACGAAGGCCCTGGAGGTACAACAACACAATATACAAGTGTGAATAAGGGATTTCAAGTCAGAGACTTGTAGAATCATTCGATCGAAGGCCAATTATGTGAACATGTCATTGAACATGAATAAGTTTCCTCTGAGGCATGTGCAAGATCCAAGGTAATGAAAGGGAGTCTCTAGATCAACTACGTGGATAATGATTTGATGGCGACAGTGACTGATCCATCGAAGGAGGGTGATAATTTTTTTCACATCATTGAAACGAAAAATAGGGTTTCTCAAGGTAGATAAGAATGATTCAAGATTGTTGCACATAGGGTCACATAAGTAAATGAGGTTCTGACTTTGCAGATATGACTTCTCTTGAACATATCATTGACATGACTCCTGACGTTGGCAACATTTGACTCAAAATGGGATCAATGGTCATGGTGACAACATGATATGATCGAATGAGAGGCAAATGGATTTTTGAAACCCAAAAAGGCAAGTGACGAAGAGAGAATAACCCACACCTAACGTGAGATGCAGATAAACATCATGTTGAGGGGAGACAAGTTACCTTCAATACATTATAAAAGACATACTTTACCATTTGGATCAATTAAATTTAAAAGAAAATAATTATTTTTTAATTTTTAATTATTTAAATAATGAAAAAAACACTAGTAGAAAATAAATCATTTATAAAAATATTTTCAAATTAATTTTAATTTTCAAAATATGATTTCCATTTTTTTTTAAGTATTTTTTTTATTTTTTAAATTATGTCTATTCTTTAAATAATGATAATAATAGGTATTTAAATATATAATACCCCTTTCATTCCTTGATTTCATGTAGTTATAAATTTTTTAATGCAGCTTATGATTTGCTTATTAATTTTCATAGTGTGAAAAAGAAATTAGAGCTTTGAACTTGTGGACGCATGATCTTTTTAGAGGTAGTTTGATAGTGTTCATTACTTATAAACTTCAAATTGTTCCATTGGTAAGAATTCATAAACATGAGTTTTTAAATACCTATTAGATTTAGAGTCTAATACTAAAAATTACAAAAAAATTTGCAGTTTTCAAAAAACTATAAATAAAAATCAAAATAATAGTTCAATCAGTATTTTGAATGTAGATAACCAAAATGCACTTAAAATGATATAATATAGTGTTGAAACGGATATATATTTAAATTGCAAGAAGACATTGAATTTTTTTTCCAAATTAAAAGCTACCAAGCTTTAATGAATCATACTGGCACGTTTCAACACATTAAAAATATATATACCATACATCTAAGATGAATAGATATAACATTTTTTTTCTTAAGAAATAATGTTACAGGATTCGAAGTGCGCAAGAAGACTCTTGTTTTCTAAATTAAAATATACCATCTATTTAATAACTAATAACAGTTAAATTAACATTATCTAAGCTGTATTCTAAAATAGACATGTGTAACTTATGGTGGAAACTAGTTTTTTATTTTGAAGTATAGTAAACTAATATTCTTAAAAATATAAAAAAAGATTAGCGACATTTTCTCAATAATAAAAAGAATTTGAACTTTCCATTGCGCTTTTTTTTATTTGACTATTCTTGATTGTGGCTAATATATAATTCGGATGTTAAATAAGAAATTTGAAAAGAAAAAAATAAATCGTAATTTAAAAAAAAAAATCATAAGTGGATGTAAATATTATATTTCATTCGATTCCAATGCGATTCAAAATTTTCGATTTTGTAAATCCCCAAACACTTTCAAAAAATCCTTTATATCGCCAAATTTGAAGAAAACTTCTTTAGACAATCGTGCTCGTGCTCTGTCGAAATAATGAAATTAATCTCTATACACAAAAGATCAAATTAATCTCTATACCCATGAGCTGAATCATATACTATTATCACTTCTTTTAATTGAAACAACTTCATTTTTTAAATTATTGTTAACATAATGTTATCTCCTCCATATAAAATTGTAAAGTATAAGTACTTCAATGCATCAATGCAGCAGAAACATTTTAAACTTCAAATTAATTAAAAATCTCTAAACTTTAAAATTTACAAATTAAACATGTCAATACGATTTCGGAGAATGCCGTCAATGTTGGAATATATAATTCTTACTTGTCTTTGTGATTCTCTCTATGTATAGAGTCTGTTCCTATCTTATAGGTTAGTTCCTAGTTTAGTGTGAAGTTGAGATATTCTCTCAACTACATTATTCTGCATCCAACTACATTATTCTGCATCCAAGATAGATTTCCTATCTTGAGACTATCACATGTATAAATGCGTATAATCAGATTGATTAATTAATATAGTTTGCAGAATGATATTTTATCATGGTATCAGAGCCTGTAAGGGCCTTTGGCCCTTCTTCAGCATAGGAAAATATATTTTTTTTATATATATTTTTTTTCCATCAAGAGTCGCCACTTTGCCACTTTTGTAAGCGATCTGCTCGATCGGAGCCAAATCTGAGCCAGCGTGTTGTTAATTAAATGAGTGTTGGCCTCTGTTTGTCTCTATTTGTCTCCATTGGTGCAGTCACCGGTGAGGCAGTGGAGCTGTGTGGAGGTATGCTGCCCTTTGGGTTCCTGAGGATTTGTTTTTGAGGAGCTATTGTTGGCGTTTGCGTAGTTGAGGGTCTTAAACAATAGATTTTTGTTGTTTGAAAGCCACAGATAGCAGTGATCAAACAAATCTTCGTGATGTGGAGGATCTGCGTGAGAGAGAGTGGTTCCTGGTGGTGTATGTGGGAAGTGGAAACGCGGTTTTTTCGTGCCGTGGCATCACACATCATGCTGATCTCTGGTGCAACGGTGAGAAGAGTCGTCCATCTCATCATGCATATGTTCTTGGCATCATTTAGAGGGCTCGTCCGTTTAGAAGTGTGGGTCTGCAGATCTGTGTATGGGAGCATCGATTCTGCCAAGGAGGAGTTGGAGAGATTGAGATCGCTGGTGTTGGTAAAGATTGAGATCGTTGGTGTTCCTGGTATATGTTGGTCTTTGAAACAATAACAAATTGTGCCCCAGAACTCGATGGCAGCGATGTCGTAGGCTTCCACCGCTTCTTACTGGGTACCTGAACCACGCTGGGCTTCCACGGAGGTCGTGTTGGGCTGCTTAACACTGCATGGTGTTGATCTTAAGCCTGCATAAGTGCAGAGCGTTGTTTTTCGAATCGGGTGTACTTGATCTCTTCGCCAGTCTCGAAGTTAATCACACCCCTCGTTCCATTGATGCTTGCTTCCACACGGCCCAGAATGAACGTCTGCCTATGAGAAATGTAAATGCAAGTTCTCTTTTGAGAACAGATAAGGGTAAGAAGTATTATGAATTTCACATTTGCATATAGTTTTTGCATAAAGGCCTGTGTGCTGGTTGAGACTGTTAGTGAGTGATTTGGAGCCACGATTTGTGAGGTCGGCTATCAATCCTGCAACGATTGGAATGGAATGGTATTGGCCGTCAACAGGCCTTCATCCCTTTGGAACACTATGTAGCTACAAAATTCCCTAAGAATGCCTCAAGTGAGTTATTCATTTGTTGTTGCCTGCATAATTGTATTGGCTATATTTGCTCCATTTCGTGGAAAAGTTATCAGGAGTCTGCCCGCAAAAGTGTCAAACCAGCGTTGTTGGGTTATTCAACAATTTAGCTGTTGAAAACATTGCTGGGTTCAAGCTGGTCGTCACCTCCAACTATATGTTGCAACAGAGGTATACACTAGCCTTTGCTATATTTAGCTGCTCTAATGTCTTTTTTGGCTCTACTGTCAGCTTTGCTCTATCCTTACATTGCGCCAGCTGCTGTTGGGTCTGGTATACCTGAAGTTAAGGCTTACCTCAATGGATTTGATGCCCCTATCATTCTATCACCTAGCAAATTGTTTGTGAAGATATTTGCCTTGGCTGGTGGTTTGAATGTAGGTGAGGAGTTCCGTGAATATAACGTATCACATTACTGATCTTCTTCCAGTGATAGTTCTTGGAGTGATTGGAGGAGTGTTTGGAGGTCTTTATAATTACCTTCTAGATAAGGTTTTGAGGGTTTATAATCTTATTAATGAGAGGGGCCCTATGTGCACAGCGGAAGCGTGATGAGGCCTTGGAACAAACTTTGGTTTGTGGTTTCTGCAATACGGAAATGATATATTACAACTTCAAAACCTCATAACAACAGTGATATCCCTTGGAATGCTTGAGATGACCTTGTAGTATTTCGAATATGCAAATTTTAATGCAACTGAGCGTAGACCAATGAGTGTCACTTCCTGGGAAATCACTCTTGTGGCTGTTAAGAAGACTGTCTCTCGACTTCTCCTTCTTGTTGTTTCTATGGGTTATGGTGTGGTGCGAGCTACTGTTGCGGGAATTACATCAAAAGTGATAGTTCTTCTCGAAGTAATCTACTTGTGGCTTTGGAGGCTTTGGAGCTTTGGAGCTGGTGAAGCCGATGTGAACCTGTTGGGATGCACAATGGATGGTTGCTTGTGGTTGCTTGTGTTTTTATTGCAGCAGATTGGTTCATTTATAATTTGAGTGCTCAGTTTTTGTATGGCGAGAGGGTGGAAGAGGCCACTAAGAAGGGTGTTGCTTCTTGTTTTGGTTTCAATTCATTCTTTTAAATTTCTCATTGGAACCAATCGGTGGTGGCTTCATCCACGTGTTCGATGTAATATTCGTAATTAGCACCGCTAATTGAAATATTTGATTTTTGTATAGTTTTTCGACTATAGTTTATTAATAAATAAAAGTGAGAAAGGGGGTCTAACTCACTTAAATAAAATAAAGTGTCTCCCTAGTAGGTGCAACGTTATAACTTAAGGGGGAGCCTTGGGGGTCCACACCACGTATGAGGGGAGGCTCACGTAGCCTCTAGGAGCTTCTGCACAGTCTTATGAGGAGTACGTGGGAGAGAGAGGGACCACGTTAGGGTTTTTGAGGAGGGCCAGCGTTATAAAAGGTGGGAGAGCCATCTCATTTGGCATTCTTGTTGTTGATGATATTGAGCTAGACTTTTGTCTTCTTGAGCACGTTGGCTGTTTAGCTTGTCTGCAGCACTGTTTAGTGCGTTGAGTGTCTCCGGTCGGAGATCTCGCCCTTAGCCCCGAGGGACTTCCAGTGTCTGCTTGGGCAAGGTTTTTCCTTTAGTCTTTTACGGGAGATTTGGTTGTTTGTTTTGTGGAGGAGCTGTGCTTATTTTGGTGACTGCGCAGTCCCTGGGAGAGAGGACACAGTTCTTGTTCGAGGTGTTCCGGTGCGGGGTTTTCTGCAAGAGTTTCAGTGAGATCCAGTGTGGAGGCTCAGTCTTTACTAGATGGAGATTTTCTGGGGAGTTTGTGGCTCTGTTTCATCATCTATCATTTGGCATCTGCGCTGGGCCTGGAGGGACAACGTAATTCCTTGAGGAGGGTTTCCTTGGTGACTTTCGGAGGTGGTCCATTTCTGTTATGGTTTCTAGGTTTGGTCCGGGTTGGCGAGTACAGGTGATTTGCAGATTTTCAGCCCATTCCAGCAAGGGGATCAGCCCATAGTTTCAGTTCATTCCTGCAGCAGCAGCAGTTTACGGCAGTTTCCTAGCAGCTGGGATGCAGTTTCTTGTGGCAGCCATTTCCTATCTTTCTGAGAGAGTTCTTCACTTTCCTTGAGCAAGAATAGGTGCTATCATTTTGATTATCCATTGTATTTCATTATATTCTCAGATTAATAAAACGACTTAGCATTCCCGGTGTTTTTATGAGTATTTGCTTTATGTTCTATTTCTGGCATTTTCCATATTGTCGTATGCTTGTATTACTGTCTATCTCCCTTTCGGGATATTACAGTGGTATCAGAGCATAGATTTGGCTCAGCCTGTGGAGCTAGTAGTCTATGAGGCTGAGGGACAGACCCCACATCTATTACAGAGGTAAGAGATACATATACATTGAGCGTAGGTTGGAGAACACCTATGGAGAGGGGGACTGTGTTCGAGTGGTGGACACAGATCAGGAGCAGCCTATGACAGATACAGATCAGGAGTAGCCTGTGACAGATACAGAGCAGGAGCAGCCTGTGGTGGACGCAGAGCAGTAGGATCCTATGGTAGACGAGGAGGATGCGAGGAGATTTAGGGATACGCTCCTCCAAACAATGCAGGATCTGTCGAGACAGATGGAGATGGTGGGACAGAGACTCACTGCGCTGGAGGTTAGGCAGCGGGAAACCCCAAGGGGTTTTCAGATTGGTGAGGGATCAGGCACATCCCACCATATGCCGGAGCGTGAGGCTATCCCCATTATGGCATCGCATGCACCCACGTGATCCACTATGCCCACGTTCCTAGCGGAGGACACAGGGGCAGGGGCACGGCAGGAGCCAGAGCCTGAGCCTGGCCAGATGGACGCCTATATTGTAGAGTACCGGGCATACGGGCCGGAGATCAGAGATCTTATCTCATTTAGAGACTTTGTTTAGCTCCAGCGTGATAGTAGACCCCGTGATCATCACAAAGGGCACAGGCATCATCATGATGACCACCATGCAGCTAGCAAATTCCATTTGCCCACGTTTGATGGCTCATCAAATAGTTCGGCAAAGTCTAGGGTAGAAAAGTTGGACATCTATTTCCAGCTTAATCAGGTGTCGCAGTCAGAAGCCACTAAGGTGGCAACATTACATTTGGATGGTGAGGCCCAGGACTGGTGGTTTCATGGGATGACGACACTCGGGCATTCTATCGTGACGACATATGCTGAGTTTACCAGGAGGGTGATAGAGCGTTTTGACCGGAGGGATCCGGAACAACACTTTGTTGAGCTGACGAGGCTCAAGCAGACTGGGAGCCCTGAGACTTACATTTCAGATTTCTTGAGGGTTTTAGTGATGGTGCCAGATCTATCCGCAGCCCGGATGATCTACATGTTTGTGGAAGGATTAGCAGAGCCACTTCGTGGCCTAGTCAGGTCAACTAGACCAGCTACACTTCAAGATGCCATCAGCAGGACCCAAGATTTACAGGATGTCCTGCCCAGGACTCGAACACCTTACCCCCAGAGATAGGCTTCCCAGCCTAAGGGGAAGGACACGAGGATTCTGCCTCCCAAGGGGAATCCTGGACGGGTGCAGGTTGATGATGAAGCCATGAGGGAGCTGAAGAAGAAGCGGTTGTGCTTCACTTGCCAGGAGCCATGGGCACTAGGACATAGATGTGCTGCTGGGAAAGCACATTTCATTGAGGTCTTCTCCGAGAGCAGCAGGGAAGAGGATGAGGAGGATGATGTGGAGGCAGGAGATTGTCGTGCAGTACAGGATACCTTACCACCTCCACCACCAGTAGTAGGTGGTGCGTCGTTTGCACCTACCTGTGGGGAGTTCCCAAGTACTTGACGCTGCGCGTACGGGGGACAGTGCGTGGTCAATGAGTCTTAGTTTTGGTTGATAGTGGGGCAACCCACAACTTCATCGATGCACAGATGGTTGAGCGGAGAGGTATATAGACTGAGAGTTTTGATGGGTTTTCAGTTTTGGTCCCAGGAGATCAGACCATGGTGTGTGCTCGATACGTTCCCGAGTTATCAGTGACGATGCGCACCTATACATTGACAGATCATTTTTTTGTGGTCGATATTCCAGACACCAACATGATACTGGGTGTTCAATGGCTTATTACTCTAGGGAAGGTCATGACAGATTGGAAGGCCCTAGAGATGGAGTGGGATGATCCCAAGACAGGGAGGCATGAGAAGATACGGGGATAGCACACATACCCACCTCAAACTGTTTCGGTACATCGGATGGAGGAAACTTTCCGTAAGGGAGACATAGAGTGCGCAGTAGAGCGGCGGGCTTCGGAGGCAGCGACTACAGGATAGGCAGCGCATCCAGAGGTACAGATCATCCTTGAAAGGTATGCCATAGTATTCGGGGATATTCTGCCAGGGCAGCCACCGGATCGGGGGTTCGAGCATACCATTGAGCTGGAGCAGGGTATACAGGCAGTGATCACCACACCTTATAGGCATCCCAAGGCCTACCGCGATGAGATTGAGCGAGCTATTCAGGAGTTGCTGGCCCTTGGGCACATTCGGCCAAGCACAAGTCCTTTTGCTTCTTCCGTGGTGTTGGTGAAGAAGAAGGACGACACATTGCGGATGTGCATTGATTACAGGGCTCTGAAAAAGAAGACCCTGAAGAACAGGTACCCCATTCCCAAGATTGATGAGTTGATGGATGAGTTAAGAGGAGCACGATTCTTCTCAAAGATTGATTTGAGATCTGGGTACCATCAGATTCGCGTGAGGGAACAGGACATTCCCAAGACCGCTTTCAGGTGTCATTATGGGCACTTTGAGTTTCTGGTTATGCCTTTTGGGCTGACAAATGCACCAGCCACCTTTCAGTCGTGCATGAATCATATCTTCCGCAGTCATCTGAGGAAGTTTGTGTTGGTCTTCTTCGATGACATACTCATATACAACAGGACTTGGGAGGAGCATCTCCAACATATTGAGGCAGTATTGTGCATCTTGGAGGAGTAGCAGTTCTATGCCAAGCTCTCCAAATGTGAGTTTGGATTGATGGAGATGTTGTACTTGGGACATATTATAGGAGTGGACGGGGTAAGAGTCCACAAGGAGAAGATCAGGGCCATCAGAGATTGGCCAGAGCCGAGGAACGTGACTGAGCTTCAGGGATTTATTGGCATTTTCACTTACTACAGGAAGTTCGTCAAGGGCTTCTCACAGCTTGCTGCACCGCTCACAAATTTGACAAAGAAGGGGGCATTGAGTTGGTCAGACACAGCACAGCGGGCCTTTCAAAGGCTCAAGGAGGTGATGAGTAGCTGCCACATGCTTGCATTGCCGGATTTCACGCAGCCATTCATCCTGGGGTGTGATGCGTTAGGAGAGGGGATTGGTGCGGTATTGATGCAGGGTGGTCATCCTATAGCTTTTGAGAGCCGAAAGGTCCTTCCGCATGAGAGGTTGTATTCCATATACGACAAGGAGATGTTGGCCATTATGCACGCATTGGCCAAGTACCGGCAGTATTTAGTGGGCAGCAGATTCAGGGTGAGATCCGATCACAATAGCCCCAGGTTATTTCTGGAGCAGAAGCAGTTGCAGGAGAAGCAGCAGAAGTGGATCAGTAAGATCCAAGCCTATGACTTTGACATTGAGTACGTCAAAGGCAAAAATAACGTGGTACCCGATGCCCTTTCACGTAGACCGGCCACATTATCTCTTATGAGCTTGGACGCAGATTGGAGGGCTCGAATGTTGGTGGAGTACTCCAAGGATAGGTTTGCATGTGAGGTGTTCGATCGACAGGTAGAAAATGACAGGTACAGGGTGGTTGATGAGATTATCTATTACAGGGACAGGATCTTCTTGACTGAGGGATCTCAGCTTAAGACGAGGATACTCCATGCTTCACACGACTCACCATTGGGCGGCCATCAGGGGTTT